>PISX010000819.1:0-235691 GCA_004024625.1 Mellivora capensis | reverse complement strand
GCTAGGACTTCTAATACTATGTTGAACAAGAGTGGTGAGAGTGGGCATCCTTGTCATGTTCCTGATCTCAACGGGAAGGCTGTGAGCTTCTTCCCATTGAGGATGATGTTTGCTGTGGGTCTTTCATAGATAGATTTTATGAAGTTCAGGAATGTTCCCTCTATCCCTATACTTTGAAGTGTTTTAATCAGGAACGGATAGCACCTTGGTTTTATTGCTAATATTATTTATCGCTTAAGGCTGAAACAATGGGTTAATTCACATTATGAGTTCTTTCCTTTGAATACAATTTACTGCATTGTAAGTGTCAGCTGTCTCCCACGTACAAACAGGCTGGATTCCAAAAGTTTATTTGCATGCGAGTTGTTTACAACTTGAAACACATTTTTTTCCACAGAGGCGATGTTCTAAAAGAGCTTGGTGCCCAGGCTTACATAATAAAGACAGGAAAGTGGGCATCCATCCAGTAGGCTGGAGGGTTTCAGACAGGCCCAACAGCTCACATAGGACCAGGATTCACGTGTCCATCAGCTTGGCCGCTGCAGCAGTGGTAGGGGCTGGGCGGGGGGGGGGGGGGTGGATCTTGGGATGTTCTTCACCCGAGAGGGAAAGAAATTGAAAGTCAGGGGAAAGGTCTGGTAGGCCCCAGCGCCCAATCACCATCTTAGAGGGAAAGGGCATGAGCTATAGGAGAGAATGCCACTATCCAGATGGTTAGAAATTCTGGAACCTTGTTCCCTTCCCTATGTTTCATTGCTCTATACCAGTTCCCTCATAGTAGTTAGTATGAAACTCCTTAAAAACCAAAGGCTCTTGGCAGCCTGTGAGACGGAGAGATGAATGGGGGATTATGTTCCACCACTCTAAAGTTAGCAGAGGGCTAGGGAGAAGGGAGATGGGGTGGACGATGGAGAAACCCCAAAGCACAAAATGGGAGGCATCCATTATAAAGAAGGAAAGAAAGCGGGGCTCTGGGATGTCTGCCACCAGTCCGCCAAATAGGGTGTTCGGGAGAAACTGATTTCCAGTGGAGGTTGGCACACATTTCCCATTGTCGGGGACTTAAGAAAACAAATGGAGATGAAGTCACTGGAGACTCATCATCAGTAACATTAAGTATCCATATCTGCAGAAGAGAAGAGTCTTACTTTGGATGGTAACTTGTCTGCATGTTGGAATCATCTGGGAGAATTGTAAAACCCCAATGCCCAAGTGATACCTCAAACTAATTATGTTAGAATCCCAGGACTGAGGCATCAGAAGTGTTAAAGCTCCCCAGATAATTCCAATGAGCAGCCACGTTTGAAAACCATTTTAAACATCAACCAATCCCAGATGTGTCCTAAACTGAAGACTAAGGTGGCGCGGCCTCCATGGAGGTCTGGAACTCTCCAGACCTGGGCCTCTGATCCAAATTCCCATTTATAATTGAACACCCCCTCCTCCAAAAACTCTAGGACCAGAATTTGAGAATTGATTCGGTGCAGCTGATTATTCACATTCTGATTTTCTTGGCTAGGAAAGTGCGATAATTCCAACCACACTATTCATTAAATATGATGGCAAACTATTGCAAACATTTTATGTGCAAACTTAGAGTACCCTAGAGATTCATTTGTCCCACCACGGGCCTGGCACTGTGCTGGGTGCTGGGGATAAAACAATTTCTTCCGTAGGTATATATACCCCTTGCCAAAACGGTGTTTAGAATCAGGGGTGACTGCAAGAGTTAGCAGGGGGCGTTGCTAGACGTAGGCTGAGCACCTCGCCAGCCAAGGCCCACAAGAATCAAGGAATACACCTGTGGAGACTGAGTCACCTGTTTGAAATCATTGTGTTTTGGGGGCCATTAACAGTGATCCAGTGATCCCGTGAGTACAGAACTGTTTGGTGTGTATGTGTGAGACAGTGTCCTGACAGCTGAATTATATTTGCTAATGAACGCACCTCCATTTGAAGCGGTTTCATCAGCCATCCCTCGGACCCGCACACCTTTCCCACATAGGAGTGCCGGCCAGGAGAGGCGACTGGGTCCATGCTTGGCTGTGCACGTGGCCACTGACTCCGCCCCCGGGAAACTGCCATTGTTACCTGCTGTCTCATTAAAGGACCCAGAATGAGTCCTCTGCTGGTCCGCCCTTTAAAGAGAGATGATTGATGGCTGTTGCTTTCAGCGAAATCTGACCATGGGGTAAGTGTGTCTGCATCAAATCTCTTGCTTCCCAGTTGCTTTAGGGGTTTAGGAATGGAGTGCCTCTCCATACCCGAAGTATGTCATCTCTTTCTGCTTTGACAAGGTTAGTGTCTGTGTCTACTGGCACAATCCCCAAGCTTCCTCCAACTTGTGTCATTAACCATGTAGTGGGGTCTGACTGCAGAAAATGCTAGAGTACATTAGGCAGGCAAAACAGCCCGGGTCTCGAGAAAGTCTCTGCAAAGAAAACAAGTGGCTCTAAATGATTCTGTTAACATGGCTGACATCCCATGTCTCTCTCACCTGTTCACGGCTGCAGAAGATTCTAGTCATGTGAAACGTGCATTCCCTCTTCCTCCAGGTCCCCTCCCCACAAAGGGCTCCACTAGATGTTATGATCAATCCTGCTGATGCTGGGACCACAGACTCCTGCAAAGATCTGTCCCTCTCTTAAGGAACTGCAGTCGAAAGGAAAAACTGCGAGAGACGGGCGGCAAGTGAACCAAGCAATGGTCAGATAAGTCACATTTTTACAGTTGCTGAGCTCTTGGCAAGCATTAGCTCATTTAGAGAACAATCCATCCCAGACAAAACGAGGAAGGCGACCATCCATCAGCGCAAAGCGTAGGGCTTTTCTGATCTCTCCAAGCAAATGCCCCAGCATCCTGGCCTTAAACCAGGTCTCAACAACTCAGGTATCGCTTCTTGGCAGCTGTTTGAGGAATTTAACTGGTGACATGAGAAGGCCCGCAAAACCATGAGATGAGAACCATCATGTCCCACCGGGGAAGGAAACTCTGCGGTTATGTTGGAGTTCAGCTCTTTGCTCCCAGAACCGTGCCTTGCCCTTGCCCTGCTCAATACTGTTGGTGGTTGAAGACGCTACATTTCCGAGGTTCTCGTGCCTTCCAGGTTTGGGGGAGGTCCAACAAGAGGTAGGCACTGGCAGAGCAGACAAGCTAAGACATTTCTCCTCCTCTCTGTCTCAGTCGGTATCATCACTTGCCAAACCAGACTTTCCCTCTGTCATCCCAGCTCCTCCCAGTCAGGCCCACCATGGGTCAGGTCCACAGGGGGGCCCCAATTCTCAAGCTTCTCCAGTGACACCAATCCTTGTGTGCCCCCAGCCCCAGGAGAATGAATATCTTCCTGAGCTTATTTATCCCCACGGTGTCTCTTTTGGGCCTCTTTGTTCTTCAGTCACCTACATAACCATTCTCTTGTCATAAGTGTCTTGCTTTGAGGTACCTTGAGTGCTTTCTGACTCGCTGGCTAAGGTAATAGTTTACTTTGTAACTCAATCATTTTCACCTGTGGTAAATATGTATCTACATGGAAAAATAAAGAACTCCTGTTAGGGGCTGAGTTGTATCTGCCTAAAATTCTATATGATGAAGTCCTAAACCCCAGTCCCTCAGAATGGGACTGCATTTGGAGATAGGATCTTTAGAAAGGCTATTGAGGTAAGATGAGGTTTTAGGGGGTGCCTAATCTCATCCTGAGGTGTCCTTGTAAGAAGAGATCAGGACACGGACACAGAGAGCAAATGGCCATCTATAGACCATTCAGAAGCCAAGGAGAGAGGCCTCAGAAGAAATCAAACTTGCCAACATGATGGTGGATTTCTAGCTTCTAGAACAGTGAGGAAAGCCTCTCAGTCTGTGGCTTACTAATGCTAGCCAATAAGTGAATATGGTTGCTTATCTCTGAAATTTGGGGTGAACTAGTTAGCTCTAAGCCCCGGTGTCCTCCCCAGTAAAATGAGGATAATTATACCCAGGTTATTATGAAATTTAACTGAGACAAGCTTAATACAGCATCTGCTGCAGTGCTCAGTCAATGTTGGGGGGCACTGGGAATATTCACTTGCTGGGGTGACTCAAATGTGCTCGGAGTGTTAGCTCTGAAAACCCATCTCCCGGGGTTTAGGGAGGTCTTTCGCTCGGGCTGCCTGGCTCATGGCCCCAGCTCAGGTATTCGCCTGGATTCTCTTGTCTCTTCTTGGTTCTGGCTGCCGTACTAAGTAAGAGTTCCTCAGCTCCGTCCTCAAAGCTGTCCTCTTCAAGTGTGCATGCTATGCCCCCACTACAAATGCAGTAGCTTTGTTTGCTCTGGCTACCGCCCTTTCCATTTCTGTCCTCTGTCGCTTCTGCAGAAATCCATTCAAGGAGGGAAGAGCCGGTGTGACTTTTCCAGATTGCCTGTGACTACCCGCTGGCTCTGTTTCCGGTCAGCCAGGAAAACCTTTCCCACTGGTTGCTGTCTAGGTCCTCTAGCGCTGTTGCCTTCAAATATTTATACCGTAGAGATAAAAGGAACCACCTGCCTGGAGCCACTTGCAGCTGAGCCTAGCCAAATCCCTGGGTGGCGGCTTATCCATGTTGGCAAGGGCAGTCTCCCTCTTCTGCTGCTTTTAGCTTAGATCTTTCTCCTTCGGCAATCATGTGCCTAATAACTTGGGGTACTCCATTTCCTTTCCTATGTTAGATCTGTGGGTTCCTGGATAGTGCAAAAAACAAATTGCTACCCCTTCCGTACAATATTTATATTGTAGCAAGCCTTTAGCTAAAGGAATAAAACTCTAACAGCATAACTGGGGCACTAAGGGAGAAGGAGGATATTTGGGACACCTTTAGGTAGAAACAGTAATTTTTAATACAATGATGAAGAAAATGCCAGTTAAAAGTTTAAAGAGAGGGGCGCCTGGGTGGCTCAGTGGGTTAAAGCCTCTGCCTTCAGCTCAGGTCATGATCCCAGGGTCCTGGGATTGAGCCCCACATCGGGCTCTCTGCTCCTCGGAGAGCCTGCTTCCTCCTCTCTCTCCTGCCTGCCTCTCTTGCCTAATTGTGATCTCTGTCAAATAAATGAATAAAATCTTTAAAAAGTTTAAAGAGAGAGCTTGGTTTTCCTTAGCTAAAGTTTCAGGAGAATGAGAAAAAAGTGAGGGATCTCTTATAAAGAAATGTTAAATCTGGATTTTCAGTGAAGGCCTTCCCTTTCCACTAGGAAATCCAAGCTTGTATCTTACATACACACGTAGTAACACCGCCAGTTCATAAGTGTCTTCTAGGTGATTGATATTATATGGTGAACTTCTCAAGGAAAGAAATGGGAAAAGAAAGGTGGAGTACTATAAAAACAAAGAGAAGCCCAAAGCATTTTAATCCACTTATATTTTAAAAGCAGAAATTTATCATCTTGTGATTTTTTTTTTTAACCTCCCAATGGTTAGTTGCCATATGGTACCAATTCTGTTCATGGAATGTGAAAAATAAAATAAATGTCAAATCTTGACTCACAATCACTAACCTTATAACTCTGCAGAATATAATGGTTTTCCCTGTGCATCAGTCTCTGCTTTAAGGGCCAGGTGGTTTCTGCTAAATCCCTAGACCTCTATTAATTAATTTGCCTATTACTGTGAACGAAAGATCCCAGAATTTTGTAGCCATATTGTTTGCTCCACCTCTCCACTGGTCCTGGGTAGAAGTTACTCTGTGCCTTCCATCTTGGTATGACTTCAGAGTTGCCTGTGGCGAGAGGTCCCTTTAGAAGACTCCCTGGCTGGTAAGAATATTTTGCCATTGGATTCCAGTATGTATCTGTTGGCCAGATTACTTTTTTCAAGATTTTATTTATTTATTAGACAGGGTGCACATGAGAAAGCATGGGAGAGAGCATGCAGATGGGGGCAGAGGCAGAGGGAAAGGGACAAGCAGACTCCGCACTGAGCAGGGAGCGTGACATGGGGCTCGATCTCACCACCCTGAGATCATGACCTGAGCCAAAATCAAGAAGAGTCAGATGCCCAGCCAGCTGAGCCACCCAGGTGCCCCATAGCCAGATTATTTTTTTAAGTAATCTTAGGAATAATAGAGTTGTTACTGCATGGTTTTATTAAGTGAATTTACTTGGTAAAATAATGAAGACAAAGATAATTCCACTTGTATAGCTCTGTGGAAAACCACACTCCCCAAGATGATTTCCTTTAAAATGTACATGTGAAGCGTGCATATTTCTAACGCGGTTTCAACCATCAGTAGGTTAGTGTTCTGCGTCACTGTTTATTTTTGATTGGCATAAGGTTTTCTACAGCCTAAAGGGAAGTTTTATCCTCTATCACATGCACCAAGACACAGTGTCACTCTTCAGCTGTGGTTGCCCGATGGCCACCGCCTCCGCTGGCTCTCCCCCTCCCTCAGCCCCACTTCCTTTCTTTCCCTCTCGCTCCCTTTCTCTCCACTCTACCGTGGATATGGTTTAGATGGTAGCAAAAAGTGAGTAATCTTAAAAACACAATCTGTGAACTTGAAATAAAATAGTAAATATGAAAAAATAGCACATGTGCTTCGGTAAGAGGACAAGGGACTAAGGAAAAACATCCAAGGCTGTTGCTTCCAACAGTCACCGGACCTGTGGCTCACAGTTCTAATAACTTGAACCAGGACATTGACTGCCCCTTTGCTGATAGGCACCGTCATTCACTGATGGTCACCCGGGCCTTGCTATAGTTAAAGGACCTTTTGGTGATTCAATAGCAAGTCAATTATAAGCATGTTATAAAAGAAATCAGATGTCAATACAAGCACAACAGCCCAGACTTGTGAGAGGTCAGGTTGTGTTAGTGATCTCCTAATATATGCCAGACACCAATCTAGCTCCTTTTTTTTTTCTAATATTCCATTTAAATCTCCTAGCAATCCTTGACATATGTGTTATTGTCATCATTTCAAAGATGAGAAATTGAAGCTCAGAAAATCAAAATAAATCAGTGCCTGAGGCTGGCCTCCTTGCCTCCAGGCTGGTAAACCACTTCCAATCTGCTCCTGGCTTAAAAGCTTTTAGTGGCTTCTTTTGACCTTTAGAACAAAGTCTAAACTTAGTTCCAATTTTTTCAAGGTCTTTCATGAGCTGGCCCCAGTTACCTTCTCAAACAGCAAGTCTTTCCCCTGCTCACCTCCAGCACTGGCAGCATCCTGCCCTTCTTTCAGTCCCCGAGTAGACCATGCTTGCTCTTGCCCCTGGGATTGGGCTCATGCAGTTCTGTGCTGAGAACACCTTCTTACACACCTTCCCTGACCTCCCCCAGGACATGCTCATTCTCACTGCTTCCTCTTATCTGGACTTTTAGGTATCACTTCCTCTAGGAAGCCTCCTCTGACCCCCAAGCACCTATTAGGGGAGCCCCTTTTGGATCATCTGGCCCATCCTGGCACCACATACACTACCTTGTTATTGACTGTTTACTTGTCCAAATCCCTCTTTTTGACAGTAAATTCTGGGAAGCCAGGAACTGAGATTGTCAGGCTCTCAAGGTCTCCCAGAGCCTTGTATAGAGTAGTGAACAAATGTTTATCAAAGATCTGGATGATTAAGAGAATGACATTGTACCTGGAGAACTTGAAGGACAACTCGGCAACAATTGCTTGGCAACTGCTTCTGGAAACACACCATTTAGGGTGCTATGGTGGTGGTATGCGAGGGGACATTCCAAGCGATGGGTGCCTTGTGGTTTTTCTGAAGCATCCAGTTTACTTGACAATTAGTAATTTAAACTATAAATTTTTAATAAAATCCAGATGTGTTACGCATGCTAATACAAAATGCATAGGAAACTTTATGATTTTTAAGAAATTTCCCATTTTGAGTTAGAGCCCCAAATATAGAGTGACAAGCATTATTCTCTGGGATGGCAAAACCGAATATAAAAGGTTGCAATCATTGGTAGCAGGTGGTAAACTTCTGAGCCTCCAAAGGCAACTGTGAGCTTTAGGGGAATACTTGAAAGTAACAGTTCGGCTTAATCTAGTGAAGACTGAGGAGAAGTGTCACCAAGAATAAAGAACAGATAGGGCCACCTGGGTGGCTCAGTGGGTTAAGCCTCTGCCTTTGGCTCAGGTCATGATCTCAGGGTCCTGGGATCGAGCCCTGCATCGGGCTCTCTGCTCAGTGGGGGCCTGCTTCCTCCTCTCTCTCTGCCTGCCTCTCCATTTACTTGTGATCTCTCTCTATTAAATAAATAAATAAAATCTTTTTTAAAAAAAGAATAAGGAACAGATGGATTCTTAGAAATGCATTTCAGAAAAAAGAACCATTAGGTGGATTCAGCTCAACTTGAGAAAGAACCTCTGGTTCTCTTGACAGTGGGAATAGGGGATATCTTTGTTTGTCTTTTAATCCTCTCCTATGTGTCATGAGCCTTCTACCATGAATTATACCAAGGTGTCAGATGGAATTATTCAAAATCAGTCCACATAACCATTCATTATGAGCACTACAGAAAGAATTCCCAGTTTATGCAGGATAGTAGAATCCGTCTTTTCTTCTAGTGTAAAGATTGTACAATTCTCCAACTTAAAAGCTGAATAAGCAAGATCTGTTTCTACCTGATCAGGTTAACACAGCTACAACCTGAGCAAAGCCTGTTTCTTACTCTCAAAATTGGGTTATATTTGTTGTTTTAGATTTGCACTAATTCACATTTAGTGCAAAAAAAAATTAGTGCATCCCTGTGAAAAGTGAAATTTCCCCAGGCCCAAATCCATATAAAGATATTCAAATGTTTTACAGAAATATATTAATGGAATCACGCTATTATGTGAATTCTTCTGCCTGTGCAGGTACATACATGATAAATATACCTACTCACTGACATCTAACTTAGAACATTAAGATTCTGGGTTACAAAAACCAGTCAGATGTGGTATACAGAGGGATACAACATGTATACAGAACTTCATGGCAAAAGTAATGCTTTAAAGACATTTCCCATTTTGAGTTAGGACCCCAGACCCCCAAAGATAAATTGACTTTCTTCTGCCATTAGGGGTCTTTCAGTGGAAAATTGGAGAGGTACATGTTTGAGATCTTTGGAATCTTTCAAATGCCTGAGAGGATTCCAGACAAACTGGAGACTAATCATAATGGCTGAACTAGGTTCTTAAAATAGAAACCAGACAAGAGATCAAGATGGGTCCCTCAAAGTTAATGGGAGGATATACAGGGGAAGAGGGACAGGGAACAGAATGAGCCTTTCCCAGTTACACTAATAGTTGGATCAAGTCCATATACAAAAACTGGTTTGTGTAACAAGTCAGAAAAGACTCGTTTGCTATGCTCATGATGGGAAACGGAAGGTCATCTTTACTGTGGGCTTTTGTGGTTCTTTTTAAGGAAGTCTTGTTTTTGGAGGCTAACAGACTTTTCAAATAGTGAATTCTTAACCAGAAAGTGAAAGTTCAATCATAGCCTCTTCGTTTATCTTATTTTATTTGAATAGAAAACTCAAAAAGCTCTAATGAAAGAACATTTGAAAAGACAGGTAGACTCTCGTTAATAATTCTAGCGGATGAGAGGATTGACCCGAGCCTAATTTCTCTTGCTGGATTTTATCCGGTGCTTCTGAACCAACAAACACTACAATGCTGGGGGGAGAGGGGATTCCCTTCTACTTACACACCTTCAATTCTGCCTGTGCCAAACATAGTTGTTTGTTACTACGCATAGATGTTTTTGTTCTCCACAATAAGCCTGCAGAGCAGAGGTGAATTATGTTTAAAAAGGAATCATTTTGCCTGTCAGAACACTTTACATAAAACAGCCTTTGAGTTCTGAAGGATTTTGAAGCTGAGCTCTAAAATCCCACAGTGTGCCTCTAAAATCATCTTCTAGCTAAAAGCCAAAGGACTGGTCAGCTGCCCTTCAGCTCTCCCTACTTGGAAACATTCCTTTGTGCTTAACAGTATTTAACTTATGTGCATTTAAACACTTAACAGTATTTCCCACTGTGTTTGTTTTAAAATCATCACTCTAGGCCAAGGTAAATGGATTCAGTAGAGAGGAACACATCATCCATCATATTGTGAGTGGACCTATGTAGCTGAACGCAATAATATTCAGTATAATTACGCTGTCTGATATTCACTTGAAACATGTGTCATACATTATCATATGCTAATTGTGCATAATTAATGTTAACTATTTATGGACCCAAGATCAATTGATGGGTTGCAAAGTAAAACTTCCATACAAAAGAAAATAAGAGCCTCCCCATACTAACATAAGAACAGACTTTTTATTCTCTAAGGTGTGTTAAAAAGATAATAAATGAATTGACCATTTTGATATTAGAACGTATACAGTAAATAACATGCGTAAAAATGCAGTCGTTTTAGGTCCCCTGGGGAAAACAGCAGTAATTCTTCCTTATGTGAGAAGCATGGAAAGAACACCATCGAAAGAGGCTCAATCAATATATTATCCCCAGAACAACAAGGGAGCTATAGACGAGGGCTATGGATGGGTATTATGGATGAGGGATTCTGTTGTCAGAACCACTTGGAAAATCCAGCAGGATGTGCATCCAATTCATAAAATAAATAGTCAACTCATTATTCAGGTTTAGCTCAAATTTTGGTGAGCTTGGCAAAATTTGTCACTGTGAAAATGTACTATGAACTAAAAAAAAAATGTTCGTTTTGTTGAAGAAGCAGCGCTCCCCAGAACTGAATAGAAAACAGGAAGTTAAGTACCTCCTCCCCCAACTTTCATTAAGCCTCAGACTAACAGGAAGGCTGTATACATTACCATCACCATATCTCTTTTCCCCTTGGAGGTACTGAAGCGAAGCCAGAATAAGTATCTTAATGTGAAGAAAGTGCAGTGCCGTTGCAAGGACTGCTCAGAGGACCCGAACCTTCTCGCTCTCGGCTGGTCCAGTGTGTCTCCCGGCTCGCTTTCCCCTGGCACCCAATTTCAGATCATCTCTGTGTTCCTTCACACTCTATCTATTAGCTCAACCATATATTGCCTGCTTTTGTTTTTAAGACTCTAGTATGGCTCCCTGTTCCCCACTGAAGTTGCCATTAGTATTCTTGACCTGATAAGTCTGGCTCTTGACCTTCCAGAATAGGAGTGCTCTTTCTCACCCTCTTTGAAACGATGTATGGTGACGTGAATCACTTTGGTCTATCCACGTGGGTGGAAGTGACAAAGGGCAGACTGTTTAAGAAGCAGCATGCGATTTGTCGCTCTGCTCTGGTGATCATTAGAAACACGCATCAAGGGGAAGCCTCCATCAGCCAGGATGTCCGAGCGATTACAAGGGGCAGAGCCGTCCTGCCGAACTTCAATGGACATGGGATAAGAGCAGGAAAGAAACTTGGCGTTCAATTGCTCCAACTTGGGAGTTGCTTGTTACTGCAGTATAATCTGGCATATCCTGAATGATACGTGTGCAAATTAAAAGCAAACCTTCTTCCACACAACATGGGAGACACTCCACCATCTGGCCTCAGCCCGCCTTTTACACATTCACGTGACTTCTTGAAAGATGTGGTATGCCAGCAACTCCGACAGTTCCTCGGAGTATAAAGGGCTCATGCCCTCGATGGGGCACACACACACACACTGGAATTGTCACAATACAGCATGATAATTGCAGAGTTAACATTCAGGTCTAATGAGGCCAAAAGAGAGATCACTTTATTCTTCTCTGGGATGATGTTGGGAGTGGTGCCAAACATTCCATCCCAGGAGTGGTCTGCGTTTGAAAACATACAAAAGTGAAAGAAAGCAAAGCATGTTCACAAAGCCGCACATAGCTTGGTAGGGCTGGTGGGTCTTCCCCGCAGAACACATCCGTGCCTCTGTCCATGCTATCTCCTTTGCCAGGATCCCTCCAAACCATAGTAGGGTTAACAAGCTTGGGGGTCAGGGAAGGGAAGGCAACAGATGCCAGGGGGAATTTGATGGGGGGAAACTGGCAAGAAAATTCTTTCCAGAGGACAGACCCCATTCTCTTTTGCAACCAGGGGCAAATTCTAGATCAAAACTTTGTGTGGCTAGATGGGATCATACCAACAACAAATGGTGAGGTCAAATCCTGAAGAAAAATGTAATGGCATCCACCATAGGATGATTTTATAGGCTCAAAATCCCTCATCTAAAACCTTTTGTTGGCTCAAAATCCCTTATCTAAAATCAAGGTATGTTTCAAAATTTCAAATTATCTACAGCTTAGGAAGGTAACTCATAAACTCATCTAATGTTCCCAACGGGGTGTGAGGCAGACTCCATGATCAGCACATTAATATGTCTCTGGGGAAACCTACGAATATTCACAAAAAGACTAAATCAAGAAATTCATAACCCTGGTTTGGTTTGGGTCATGATTTGCCACCAGGTAAGTTCCCCCAAACTTAAAAGTTTCAGAATTGTAGTTGACAGATTGTTGTAGGGTGTTACTAATAGTTATTTATCTAATACACAAGAATTCCTTCTCTTCTCTTGGGAGATAGTTGTTATCAATCCATTTTTATCAAATTTGGATTTCAAATCTTTATTGCCAAAATACTTCAGAGTTTTTTAACAAGAGATGAGATCTGGATTAGCTGTTGCTTGTCAGATCCAGATAAAGACTTTTTTTTAATTAGAAGTTTAAACGCTCCTTATGAAAGAAGTCTCATTAACAAAATATTGATATACAGACTAGAGCTGAATAAGGACATCTTTTGTGGAATGTCACACTCCATTTTTCAGGCGTGTGTGAATTTCAAGCCCTGAAAGATACTGGTTTAAAGGATTAGGTCCTGTAAAAGTAAATCCTTGGAGTAATATAAAATGTGGTAGGCATATTCTCACAAAGACAGTAAGGGGCTTCCCTGGGTCATTGGAGGAAAGCATCTGGCTTTGATGTCTCTCACACACACACACACACACACACACACACACAAGACTTTGCAAGTGCTTTGCTAAATTCCGTAAGAAAATATCTGAGTGCTACCATTGACGTGTTCTCTTCAAATTCAATTTCAAAGACACACCATCCCAACTATATTCTCTTCAGTTTAGCTCAGCCATGGCAACCTGTATTGGTTTCATGGTGTCCTACAGGCCAAGAGTATGCATAGAGCCAAGCAGAATGCCCAAGAAACTGCGAAAACCTAAAAACATTTCATGTCCCTTCACATTCCTCTCAAACCAGATTCTTCTATATCTGAGGCTTGGGGAGCCAGGCTAATTAGTAGGACTTCTTTATAAAAGTCCTAATCTGTGAAATGTGGCTTTTCAGAGTTCTCAAGGGAACCCATATGTGTGGCCGGGGTTTGAAGCAAACGTGGGAATAACAGGCCGTCCTCTTGACGAAGTCTGCAAGTGGCCAAATCAGCTCCAGGGGAAGATGTAGAAAGCGTTCGGAAGGCAACACTTCCCAATGTGTGATTTCTAAAAGTGATATACACATCTGTACTTTACAACTGTAACCAAAAGGTAAGGGAATGGGTAATTAATTTTCTATCCGTGAGTTCTCAGCACCTTGAAGATAAAGAATCCAGATCTCTGCAGAAGCTCAATAAATATTTGCTAATGGGACTTCATACTAGAAAACTCAGGGCAGTCTTCCTGGGATGAGCGTCAGTCTCGTTTAAGTCCTAAAAGCAAAGAACCTGGGGTGGATTTGGATGGGCGGAAAGATCCCAGGAAGCAAGGTCCGGTGTGGATGCCTCCTTGTTCGGCGGCTGAACTTGGGAACTGTCGGGAGCTCCTTGCGGCTAACGACCCAGCGGGCACCGACGCAGGTGGAGACTTGCGTGAACCAGGGAACATCCCCATTTGCTGTGGTCATGGCTGAAGGTCCAGAGAGCCCAGTGGCATGATTGTGTGCGTGCGGCCTCCCACGGGGGACTAGAGCCGCGGGCCAAGGGGGCACCTGCCAGGGGCTGCTGCGGGGGGCGGGGGGCTGGGGGGCAGCAACACCACGCTCCTGTCTGCTAAGAGCCAGAGCGGCTGAGCTTGTGGAGTAGTTTCCGAGTTGAGAACAGGCTGGGAATCCCGCGTCTTTGCTAACTTTGCTAACTTCTGGTTTCCAAGTTCGTGAGGGGAAAAAAAGAATACAGGAAGCGTCCAGGAACCGGCCTGGCGGTGACGCAGGCTCCAGCCCCAAGCCTCAAGTGGCCTGGGGCGTGAGCCTTTCCGGTTTGCTCTTGAGTTTGTCCTTCAGGCTCTTGAGTTTGTCCTTCAGGCTCTTGAGTTTGTCCTTCAGGCAGGTTTGGCCAGGTAAGGAGCTCAGGAGGCTCTCGCAGACAGGCCTCCTTTCTCCAGGTGGCTTGCGCCGTCCCCAGAACGCCCCAAACCCTGGGTGGTAACCGTCTGCTAGCGGTTACAGTGGTTGATCTTATAACTGAAATTTAAAAGGGGCTCGCAGCTGTCAGGAACGGATTTAACGGGGTGTCTCTGCGCCAATATTGCGTGCGGCTGCGACTTTGTAATTGTGCGGTGTGTTTACAGGCGTCGCAAAGAAGGGGAGAGGAAGGAAGCAAATAAAGAAACCCCTTGGAAGTGTTTGTAGGCTTTGGGCCCCGAGGGCAGGAGGATATGTTGGCCAAGGGTCTCAAATAATGTTGCTAAAGCAGCAGGATGCGTGGTTTGGGCGGTTGGGCTAGACTACATTATAGTCTGCGGTGTGCCTATTTGGTAAGACGGGTCTTGAAGATGGCATTTTAATGTCCTTCCCTACTATTGTGTGTAAGCCTCAACTCTATTTTCTCTTCACTGGAGACTCTAACCTTCATTTAAAAGCTATCCTCTGCTTAATGCTTTGTTTTTCCTTTGATTTCTACATTTGCTATTAATGATGCCGTGTCCTTGGCCACCTTTACTTGCGTTTTTAAGATAACTCCTTGTTCTGCCTTTTACTTGTAACCTTTCTCTGTCACTTTGTCTAGATTGATACTTACCAGGGAGAAGGGGAGCACGGCCTCTCCCCACAGTCAAAACTGGAAGTTGGAGCCAACTGACCGATTTCATCCTGTTTCATGCTTTCTGGGTTTTATTCCTTCCTGCTGTTTTAATGGTCCTCTTTCTTTTGCTAATTTTATGCAGCATTTTCCTTTTTTTTTCCCCCTTCACACTGTCTTTTACATGCCATTTTAAAAATGAGTCACATTTTTAAAAATCAAAGTGTGGATTTTGAACTCCTTACTTCCTGTGGCCATTTTTTTTTTATTTCTTTTCAGCGTAACATAATTCATTATTTATGTACCACACCCAGTGCTCCATGCAATGCGTGCCCTCCATAATACCCACCACCAGGCTCCCCTAACCTCCCACCCCCTGCCCCTTCAAAACCCTCAGGTTGTTTTTCAGAGTCCATAGTCTCTCCTGGTTCACCTCTCCTTCCAATTTCCCTCAACTCCCTTCTCTCCATCTCCCCCTGTGGACATTATTTAAGAGTTAAGTGGATTTATTTCTGCCTCAGTCATCCTGTTTCTTTACTCCTATTCCTTTGTGGACCATTCTTGGACTTTGAAACTGTTAATGTTTAGGGGGGATGATAGAGCACTTTGGGTGAAAAAGAGGAGTTCAAAGCTTCGGGTGGTAGTAGCCAGTGGTCGATCCTTGAACGCGTCCATCAGCTCCCCTTCCGGCCTCAGTTTCCTCCTCCCGGAAGGGAAGAAAATGGTAGTGTATCTCTCGAGACCCCCGTACACACTGAACAGATGACCTACTAAGAAGTGAGGACGGGATCTCTTGCCTAATCACTGTCCACTGTTACTATGAATACTGACATATTGATTCAGAAAACCAACCCCTGTTATGGAGTCTTTGCCTTTCCACTGCGTTTGGTTTTATTTGTTAGGCAGCGAGAACTTAGCTGTGGTGAGGGTGTTTGGTTAACTGTTAAGCCACGAAGCTCATAGGAAACCTCTGTGCATTGAAGAAATGTGCTTTCAGCTGGGTGCTTTCCTAGAACCACGCGAGGAAGGAACAGGTTTCTGGCTGCTCTAGCTGACCAGTTCAGTCCCCACTGAAATCTCTGCGTGCTATGAAACAGCTGCCCCCTGCCCCCAAATTCGGGTCCCCGAGGCAACCTGGGGTTCCTCTGAGTCCCAGCTTTGGCAAAGGTCCCGGCCTCAGGATGCTCCCTGTACGGACAGAAGCACTCGCCGTCCTCCAACCTGTGAACGGAGCAGGGAGCCCATTCTGCCTCTAAAGACCCCTGTGATCTTCTGGCCGCACCTACCATCAGGACCTGTTTCCTCTTGACAAAGGAGCCACTTTAACAGATGATGGTGATTGTGTCCTTCACCATTGGTCTCAGCAGAAAGCGTTGATTAGCACCCGCCCACTCTCCTGGCATCCCCTGCAACGATCCAAATTCAGTTCAAACTAAATACCATGTGCAGGGCACTTCTGCAGTGTGTCTAGACCTGGGGGTGGAGGGCACGGCGATGAGGAGTTACGCAATGGACGTGTTCGCAGGAAGAGCTATGAGGGCACAGAGGCACAATGAAGGCGAACAGAAAGAGGTGTAGATGCTGACACCTACCCTCCAAGAGTGAGCCATCGAAAATCAACAGCGTGGAAGAGGACAGGGGACAAGGACCCACAGACCTAACAGAACGATCAGCACAGAATGTATGAATACACTGGAGCACACCCCCTGGGCAGAGACGACGAGAAGGAACACTTGGATGGTGGCTCATCTCCCAACCCTCATCTAAAGGCTTCCCATGCATTAACCCTGCGTGCCTCACCGCAACCTTATAGATGACACACTTTTCCCATGTGAGGGGCGCCTGGGTGGTTCAGTGGGTTAAAGCCTCTGCCTTCAGTTCAGGTCATGATCCCAGGGTCCTGGGATCAAGCCCCGCATCAGACTCTCTGCTCAGCGGGGAGCCTGCTTCCCCCTCTCTCTCTCTGCGTACCTCTCTGCTTACTTGAGATCTTTCTCTCTGTCAAATAAATAAAATCTTAAAAAAAAAAATGAGGTAGTGGAGGCACTTGCTGCCCTCGCAGGTCACAGCTCGCAAGCGGCCAGTCCAGATTCATGAATGCAAGAGGTCTGGCTCTAAACCTCACCTTTTATTTTTTTGAAACCCAATTCTATCTGGCTTCCAACTTCACTAGGGTGGATAGAGGGTTCAGTTTCAGACGGCATAGAGGGCCCTTCCTCATCACAGGGTCTCCCACGAGTCTAGGGGGCCTACACGAAAGACATGAGGAAAAGCTAGTTGCCAGTCTGCCGTGATGACATTTGGGAAGAGATGGGCTTTTGACAAGCTGGCTCTAGCATACGCCAACCTTAGAGTTCCCGCCCCAAAACCTTGGTCAGCTTTCCTCAATCCAGGGTCCCACCATGCCTTCCAAATGACGGGAAGCACTGTGTTCAGCCATTAACAGACCAAGCTCCCTGTATACACATCATCCTCCAGGTTCTTATTCTGCAGAAAGATGGAGCCATCCTCCCCATCTGTCTTCCCTTCAAGCCCCTCCCCAGCCCCATCACCAAATAACCTTGGCCTAGGCTTTAGAAACCAAAGCCTTGCCTCTTAACCCTTAGGATGGATAAGAGGTAACACTTTTCTGCTTGACATCCCTGCCAGGTAAATTAGCAGAGTTAACTTCTCATTCAGGTTCAATTGCTTCCCGAATATTCTTGAATGTGAGGAGAATGTCACCTTTGTTCTTGCAATGCCCCTGTGAAGCGAGTCTCCTTAAATACAGAAATCATCTTTAGGCTAGATTTCAAATTAAGGATTTCCTCCTGGTTCCCATCCCTGAAATGATGCAAGCCATTTCCTGAGCTAGCAATGGAAGGGGGGATGTGGGAGAGACTGCCAGGAAGCCTTCAGCCATGGAGGTGAGTGCCTGACCCTGGGATGTTGCCTTGTCTATATAATTTGCTGCACGTTGCATCATACAGAATATGCCAACCTTTTTCCGCTTGCTCAAAAAAAAAGGTGATGCTAATTAGATCAGGCAAATAGCTGCTGTTGTTGATTCATTTGAAGATGATTATTCCGAGGCAGTGTGTTATTACCCAGCAAGTCACAGCTTTGCCTATTAATGCTCTGAGGTGGCTGCCAGACTTCAAAGTCAGAGGTGGAATTTGAGGCGAGCAGTGCCTGCTGGGTCACGACCAGAACCTTCAGCGGAGGACAAGGAACAATCTATTGACATTTAGGAATTTAATCCCTTCTGGTCAGCATGGACCGCACTATCAATTCAGTGCCAATAAATATCATTTGAGACACTTACCATGTGCAAAACATAATAGAGTGGGTTACACAAAAACAAATAGGCCATTAAAGTTCATTGTTAAGGTTCTTACATTCCAGGGAAAGGGCCAAATGCTGCGCCAAGTAATAATGCAGACTGTTCCGTGAGCTATAATTAAGTGAAATAATTAAGTAAAATGCAGCTGACAAAGCGGTAAGTTTTCCACAAGCCGGTTATTTATTTAGTGTCTTAGAAGTATAAATAACATTCTATGGGAACACCAAGGAGGCAAAGATTCAGTTTGCAGAGGGTAGGTATAGAAATGGAGCTAGGGAAAAAGGTTCATGAAGCAGGACGCATTTGAGCTGCTTTTAAAAATGGGAGTCAAGTTTGGAACATCAGTAAATCGTAAACAAAAGCCCAAAATAACAGTAGTGAAGCTGTGTTCGGTGGTCCAATTTGGAAGCAAGAGGAAAAAAAAAAAAAAGAAAAATCCATGTCCTTGGAAATATTATCAGGTAATGTAGAGTTTTAAATCAGCATAAAGAGTTTGCATCTTTTTTTTACAGAAACAGTGATACAGAAAATAAATATTTCTCAGAAAAGACTATACCAAAAAAAAAAAATGCAAATAAAAGAGCCACAAATAGGTAACTTTTCTATGCCATTATTGAGGTTAACTTAAAAAGTCCATGAAAACAATTTTTATTCATCTTTAAGGGTTGTGTTTCCAGAGACATGGATTCTAGATAAAAATTGGGCCATTATAATCCAATAACATTGCAACAGATTTCATTGCCACCAAATAAAGAACATGTTTTCCCTTTTTGTCTTCTGTTTAAATTCCCCTTCCTCCTTGTGAAACGGCTAATATGCTGAAGCGGGGCGCTTAGCCCACCTCCAAACCCTGAAAATGCAGTTAATTACAAGATAGGCCAATTTAAACTTTACGACATTCTTGATACCAGAATGTATGGTGGGTTGTTTTTGTTAATCAGCAGAAGGGAGCTGGTGTGGTGCAGCAGGTGACAGAAGAGCATGGGCTGCTCCGTCTGGACACAGCACTGCCCCCTACTGGCCAGAGGACAGATCACGCCGCCTCTTTCCTAAGCGCTGAAAGGAGATTGGACTGCATAGCCCTCCAATTTACCTTCTCCCTGAAATATTTTATGAACTAAAGAAGAAAGCATGTGAAACATGGGCAGTTTAAAAGCACGTACCTGAGAAGGCATAAATGATCAGTTGTGTAAACAATCTTACAAAGATCACTTCTTGTAATAAGCCCTATTGGAGCAATGGGTCCACTTAGAGCAGAAAGAAGACAAGAAGGCCAACAGAGACCCAGATTCCCTAGAGCATGCAATGATTTTATTTTCAGACTAACAGAATTCCATATTCTTCTCCCCAATGCTCAACATACAAATGGCCTTTCAGGAAGTCAAAAACGGAATTCATCCTGTATACACAATTTCCCTTCTCTACATGTACCAATTGTGTCCTAGCAAAAAATGTAATTTTATCCTAGTAGCTAGATTATTTACTTCAGAGAGGCACAACCTGCAGCCTAAAATACTCGAAAAATATAAAGAAGATGTTTTGACAGAGAACAAAAAGCTGCACATAATTTTTTCATATCTTTTAAAATTGATTGCTATTTTTATAAACCTGAAATTTATAAGATCCTATCTCAAGAATTTTATCGAGATGGCAGGTGCCTGCATGCTGCAATTTTATTTCATTTACCTTTCTGTGTCTTTGAGAAATGTCATAATTCAATAAAAAGAAACTTAAATATTTTAGTTCCTAGAGATTAATTTATCTCCTGAAGCTTTCAGGAGAAACAAAGTCAACTTCTCTCATAATGGAATTTTATATCATAAGAAGCCTTTCAGTAGTGGGAGGAGAAGGTGGCCCAGCTCGAAATAAAAGCTTCTCTGTCGGCTACCACCTCATGAAGTGAATACAGTGAAAAATTACCAATGTGATCTTTTCTGTAGCCTGCCTGGGCTCATGATCTTCTCTGCAACCAGGTGGGGATAGCCTTCCACCCAGCGAGGGAGAACAAGATTGAAACAGAAGGAATGCACGGAAAAAGAAAAGAAATATTGGACATTTGATAAAGGAACTTGTAGCAAAACAAAGCCATGTAAACCAGGTTATTACCTTGAGTGGGGGCTTCCTACATTCCTCTTGTTCTGCTTTTCACATAACCAGAACCAAGACTGGAGAATGTAGGTCGCCGAGCCCTCCTTTAACACCAAGAAAATATTCTCTCTACTATGGCAGCAAGCACGTATGCTATACTATGGGAGAAAGGATATGACGTAGGGGATATAAAAGAGAAACTCACATCTTCTTGCCTGGGGAATTTGGTGAAGAGGATGAGAGATATGTGGGGAGAGAGATCTCACCAGGGGCCATAAAGGCTCCTGTCCCACTCACACCCTACAGGGCGCCCACCTCAGGGGAAAAATAGCATAGAAATATATATATCATAAGCCATAGAAATGGCATAGTTGTTTAGCCAGAAAGGGCCTGGGTTCAGCTGCCCCAGGGAATCCCTCTTTTGGGGACAAAAGGTAGCTAGATGTTAGCCTGTGCCTTATGAAAGACACAGAAGTTTCCTGAAGCAGCTGCTGAGCTGGCCAAAAGGACTCCCTCATCAGGAGCCAGAGTCCTTGTGGCCGAGGATACTGGACCTGGGAGGAGGTCAGCTGGATAAAGTACAGGATGTCCGGTTACATTTGAATATCAGATAAACATAATATTATGTGTAATATTTGGGATAGCCTTCATGTTGAAAAAAAATTAGTCCTTGTATATCTGGAATTCCAGTTTAAGTAGATGCCCTATATTTTTCTTTTTTTTTTTTTAAAGATTTTACGTATTTATTTGACAGAAATCACAAGTAGGCAGAGAGGCAGGCAGAGAGAGAGGAGGAGGCAGGCTCCCTGCTGAGCAGAGAGCCCGATGTGGGGCTCGACCCCAGGATCCTGAGATCATGACCTGAGCCGAAGGCAGAGGCTTTAACCCACCGAGCCACCCAGGCGTCCCGATGCCCTGTATTTTTCTTGATTCAGTCCAGCCCCCCGGCCTGGGCCTGCCCAAGAGCTGGCACCAAGCTGCAGAGTCATGAAGGCAGCTAGACCCAGGAGGGGCGGAGTCCGTAGGCAGGGGCGCCCCCATACCCAAACCCTGAGTGTGACCACACCACAGGCTACACCCTCTGTACCTGCCAGCAAGAGGCACATGGCCAGGTGTGAGCGACTGTCCCTGTGGCTGAGACGGCCACCATGTGAAATCCAGTGCCTGTCTTCCTCACTGCCCGGCTGTCATATACACTCATCTACAGCCACATGGGGGAGAGAAGCAGATAGGACAGTTGATGGGAAATTATTGCTATCACACTAAGCATTGAGCTGGAGTGAGCTGAAAAATATTATTTTCCCTCCTATTCTGAGCTGGGGTTCATGGAGAAAAGAAATCAGTTGAAGAGCCAGATTTTAAAAGTGCATTTTCCCCGCATGTCTGAGTTGTGATGTAGCCAACTGTGATTCCCTACCCCAGACGATCTGCAGCAACTGTTCAATGACAGAGATGGGAGATGGTCAAGAGACACCCTGGCTGTGCTCCTACTAGGAAAGGGACACCCTCCTGGCTCCTCAGACCCTAAGTTTCCTTAGACCCACAGGGGAAGAAACCTTACAGACGTCAGGGGTTCTGGTTGGGCCCCAGCCTCCCCAATCGAAACCTCTGCAAACAGGTGTAGGGGGGCTTCAGAGCCCCCTACATTGCCATGGAACCCAAACACAGACCACAAGGTCCCTCACAGCTCCCCAGTCCTGTGGGGACTCAGAGGGTCCCCCGGCATGCCAAACGCTCCCTTTTGCCAACACACAGCGTGAGTGGCTTGCCACCCCCGCCCCTTGGAGAGGGTCCAAGTCTCCTTTCCTTCCTCCAAATAATGAGAACATAATTAGCATAAACTGGAACAGATTAACCTAGAGCTGGAGAAAGGGCTAAATATACATTCTTTAGAAACAGCCACAGACTTCTGGGATATTTTTAACTTCTCTGAAAGTTTTAAGTCCTCCCCCAGGTAATAGATGCTCCATGTTTAAAGTACCCAAAGGCCTATCTGTCCAGCTTTTGCCCGACACATGAATCCTCTGCACAGCTCTGCATCAACTGGTCACTCGCCCTCTGCTTCAGCTCTCTGGCAATGGCGGGGGGGTGGGGGGGGGTCTCATTACCCCCAAGGGGCAGTCACCATTCCCATCCCCGTAATGGCCATATGGAGGATACAAAACAGGAAACGAATTCCAGTAAGCTTAAGAAGCCCTGATTATTATAACTCCTACTTTCCCAGCATTGTGTTTGACCCAGTTTATTTTTCAAGGCCCAAGTATGGGTCAATCTTCACAAAGAAAACTTATTGAAGATCAGATTTATGAAAACCGACACAGAGAATCAATGGGGTAGAAGCCATTAGTGACAGATGGATGCCATTTACTGCGGTGTGTGGAACCCAGTCTCAGCTGAGGCTACTCTGTACTTAAAATGTTAATGAAAGCCCCTCCAGCTTTCTATCCCACATCCTGTAGATGTTCTAGATGCTTCCCACCATTTCCAGAAATTCCCAGGAGCTATGTTCCCATGGCCTCTTGTGACTCTTCTTGATTTCACTCACTTCTTGCCTTGTGGGCATTTCTCTTCCCTGGGCTTCTTCTCCCCTCCTCCAGAGTCTGGGGATATTGCCTTAATGATTGAGCTCAAGCAAGTAACTTCTGAAACTTTGGGGAGATGAGCTAGGCAAAACACTTCAAGTTGAGCATTAGGTGTTCTTAAAAATCCTCTGGTCACCCTTTCATGGAAGACTTCTCAACGACCCTTTTTCTGAGTCGGCTCCAGCCTCCCCACTGTGTCTGGCTCTCCCTACTTCCTATCGGATATGTTCTTGGCCCTTTTCCACCCCCAGATTCCTCTTCATCTCTGACATAGAGCTCTTTCCCCGTCTGTTTTCTGGCATCTTCTAATCCTTGCCCATAAACCTTATCAAGTTTGTTCCCTAAACAAAGAGTGCCTATATATACATATATTTGCATATATATATATATATATATATATATATATATATAGGCACTCTTTGTTTTGTCTTATAATTTTTTATGCCCACTATCCCTCCATTGAGAGTGTTGGGCCTGATCTCAATCTTTCATCTCTCACCAATGATCCTGTGTATAGAGGACCTGGGGACACTCAGTTTGAATTACGGTAGCCTAGAAACGGGGCCAGAGCCTGCCTGAGACAGGCTGCAAGGAGAACTTCTTGGCTGACTTTGCAGGATGACTTGTTTGTGGCGGGCCTCTGTGCTCCCTCCACTGGGGCCAGCTCAGCCCCTGCAGAGGCAGTGTGAACCTAGGAAGGGGAGACGGGTCGCCTTCACTGCAGAGGCTCCTGCCAGGGGTGGGGAGTGGGCAGGAGATAAGCAGGTGTCCCTGTGCAAAGTCCGCGCATGCACCCTATATGGCAGAGGAGTGAGCGGTTATCCGAGCCCTTTGAAGTGGACAGGGGGACGCTGACAGCCCTACTCAGGACCTGTTATCAAACAGGGACCAGACTAGGGTGGCAAAGCCATTCGGAAGCACAGAGAATCAAAACACAGACAGCCTCTAGGTATGGCACCTCCGATATCGGCACCCTCTTATTTGTGGTCCTCAGGTGTTTGTGTTCTTCCAGGGAAACAATGGGCTCATTAGAGCACAAGTGAAGAAGTTACTTAATGGGTTCGTAAGTCACCCCGCTTTTACAAGACAACAGCCATGCTGGGCTGCAGATGCGTGAGAATCACTGATGAAGCTTTAAATTGATACACTCACTGAAGCGTGAGCTATCAATACTGACCTTGTTTGCAGCTTCGCAAGCAGGCGAGTGGAGTTCTCTGGAACCTTTGAGTAGTGAGCCGTGCATTTAAGCTCATTTCAAAGAACTGCGTTTAACGTAACCAAATAGCTGCATTTAATTGTTTCTGGGATTCTAAGGATGAAGTTCTTATTATAATAGGGGCTTTTAACTTTTATTTTAGTCATCTAGTTTTTGAAAAATCCAGTTCTGGCAAAACAGCCTACACCCAAGTCTTCTAAATGTATCTCTCTAGAATGAAAATGTAGTTGCAAGGTTTGAGGAGGTCACACCTGGAGCAAACGCAAAGCACCAAAGCTCTCTATTGATAACAGCCAGCAGTAATCTACTACTTGCTGCTTGCCAAGCCCCAGGATATGCAGCTTCACATGTGTCACCCGTTAATCCCCACCATGACCTTGGGAGGTACAGCCGAGGAAATGAAGGTTTAAAGAGGTGAAATGAGCTACCCAAGATCTCGAAGCTAATTAAGAATTTAGAGTCAAAGGCAGAGTCTAAGCTTTTGGCCACTACCCTATTTTGGCTCCCAGGTGAGTCCACAAATATGTAAGTCCAGGACTTTTCTTAATTCAGAACATAGCCCAAGAAATAAAAGTTGACTGTAAGTATTCTCTCGCTCTTTTTTTTTTTAAAGATGAAGCCCTTTTTTTTTTTTTTAAGATTTTATTTATTTATTTGACAGACAGATCACAAGTTTGCAGAGAGGCAGGCAGAGAGAGAGAGAGGAGGAAGCAGGCTCCCCAGTGAGCAGAGAGCTCAATGCGGGACTCGATCCCAGGACCCTGGGACCATGACGTGAGCCGAAGGCAGAGGCTTTAACCCACTGAGCCACCCAGACACCCAGTAGTCTCTCTCTTGCCGCCTATCATGTAAATGGTATTTCATCTGCACAGGTGCACGCCTTTATCTAAATTCCCAAACATTAAATCCAGCCTCTTCAATAGCCCTCTTAGCCCGTATCTACCAAAGCTAGTCACATCTTCCCCCTTCTTAACACCTGCCAGAGCTTCATATTATCTACTCTCTGTCGAGCCCAGATTCCTCAGCATGGCTCACGTCGGTCGTGGTGCAGCCCCAGCCTACTTTATATATTCAAGTTTTACCCCGTATCCTTATGTGTCTATTCAGTGATCACATTACCCTTTATTCCCCCAAACCCGGATCCAGTAAACTTAAGTAGCTTACCTACCAGAATCGAGAAGCCCTACTCACAGGTGAACAAAATTCGGTAAATTTTCTGGGAGAGACAGAAATTATAGTTTGGGGAATGGAAGATACCTTAGTGATTATCTATTGTGCATTTTCCTTCTTTTTCAGTGACACATGAAAGTCCAAAGTCAGTGAGTGCCCTGCCTAAAATTGGATAGGCACCTAGGGTATCTTGGCCCACTCATACAAAGCTTCTCCAAGACCAAGAATTTCCGTTCTGTTGTTTCTCAATTTAGTGACTAGAAATCTCCCTGTGCCTCTTGTTTTAAGCCTCAACATTTCTATTTTATTTATTTATTTATTTATTTATTTTAGAGAGAACACATGAGCGGGGAGAGGGACAAAGGAGGGGAGAGAGAATCTTAAGCAGGCTTCTTGCCCAGCACAGAGCCCAACATGGGACTTGATCCCACAACCCCGAGATCATGGCCTAAGCCAAAATCGAGGCTGACACTTAACCAACAGAGTCACCCAGATGCCCCAAGGCTCAAAATTTCTAATTGCATCACAAGCTTGTACCTTAAAGGGATACAAGTAATGGCCACACTTAGAAGGCTTTCCCGCATTAAACAAACAAACAAAAAAAAAACAAAGAAAAACTGAGAGACTTCTCAACCCTGCCATTTTCTGGCCTATTATCCCTTCTCAAATTTACCAAATATTTACTGATATTACTACATATTATATATTCCACATGCCGGGCACTGTGGACCCAAAATGAGAAAGTTTTCCTTCCAGAAGCTCACCATCTGATACAAGCAAAAATGTATACAAATAAGCCTTAAAGGAGAGATGTACAATGTTTTTTGGAAGCAGGAAGAAGCGAACAGCTCAAGGAAAGCTTAGCAGGAAAGATGCAGACGTTCGTGCTGGCCTGAGGAAAGAATGGGTCCCAGTCCAGAGAGATAGTGAGTTCAGGGAGTTGAGCAGACACATGGCCCACCTCTCTGAGGAAGGCATCCTTCTCTTGGCTTCCAAAGAGTTGTGAGATTTCAAAACTAACAGCGGTGAGTACTAGCACAATGCTGGCAACGTGCAAAGCATTCTTGGAGTTACTCTCCATGTACAGATAAGCGAGCAGTGATGCAGGAAAAATTAAGTACCTTGACTCAGGTCATATAACTGGCAAGTCATGGAGCTGGGATTGGATCCAGGCAGCCTGGTTCCTGAGGTCGTGAGTTCCACCAGTCCACAGCTCTGCCTCTAATACATTGCAGAGCACCTTGTTAAAACCTTACGCAGGTTGTGGGAGGCAATTACAGTCTCCTCTCAGCCAGGGTGAGGCGTGGTGTTTAGACCTTGAGTTAGCTCACTGAACCCCCTCACCCCTCTCAGCCAGACCCAGGCAGAATCCATCTTGGGTTCAGACCAGCGCGCGGCAAACTTTTCCATAAAGGTCCAGACTATAGACAGTTTAGTCTCTGTGGGTCACGTGGTGTTTGTTACAATTCATCGTTTCTGCTGCTATCGCACGAAAGCATGGAGAGAGGAGAGGTGTGACTCAGTTACAACAAAACTTCATTTCAGAGATCGACAAATAAAATTTCATTTTATTTTCATGTGTTATAGAATATTCTTCTTTGGGATTGTTTTCAACCATTTAAAAATACAAAACCCAGCCTTAGCTCACAGGCCATACAGAAAAAAGTAGCAGTCTGACGGGGCGTGTGGCCCGAGTTTGCCAGCACTTGGTTTAGAGTCTAGAGCAAGTCACACTCTTTCCCAAGGGAATGCTCTAGGAATCAGCCCAGGGCTGGACGCCCACTGGGTACTCACTAAATAGTAGCTCGCACTCCAGGGGGCCTTCTAGGTGTGTGGTCGAGGGAAACGTGTGATCTAGAGAGAGCATGAGTCTAGGGATTTGGAGAGCAACCTGGAGTCCCAAATCATTACTAACTAACAGTCACCTGAAGACGGTCATTAATCTCCAACCAGGCTATGGTTTCTTGATCATTTGTCACTGCCAATGACAGGCCATGGTATCCTTATTATACTGCATTGTCTTGTGCTCACAAGTGGGCACTTTGCATAGGATAACTTGCTTAATCCTTACAACAGTACTATGAGCAATGGACGAATAATGTCCCCATTTTACAGATGAGGAAAAGAGAGATTATGTAACATGGCCAAGGTCACTCGGCTGAGCAAGCAGCAGGGGCAAAACCCGAACCCATCCTGGCTTCAGAAGCTGACTCTTAACCCTTAGGTTGTAAAATCTTCTCTTAAGCATAGGAGGAAGTTCCTTCTTGAACAACGAAATGCATGGACATGCACACACGCGCACACACACACGCGCACACACACACAACTCTCATCATAGCACTGGAATGGGGCATGAGGAATGTTAGCAATGAATTTGAGGAACAGAAGCTCAAAAGGAAAATATTTGTGATCCCATTAGTCCTACCTGGCATTTATTGAGCACTTACTATAGATCAGGTCAGGTATTCTACTCTGTGTCTTCTCTCATGTAATCCTACTAACAGAGTTTTATGAAGTAAGTACTATTATCAACCCCTTTCACAGAGGAGAAGATTGAGGCTGAGGGAGGTGAAGAAGCCTGTGCAGGGTCCTCGGACGGTAAATAGCAGATTGTTGGAGCCAAGCCACTGATCTCAGAGCCCAAATGTGGCCTTTAGTGCAACGTCCTTTTTCAGCCATATTTGTATGTGTACTATTAATGGCGCAGTCAGCTATGTTCTAGGTTACATATGGCTTTAGCAGCTAGCCTGAGAGCCTAACCACCAGTTAGAAGTCCGCTTCCAATGGGAAAACGCATCCTGAGTGTGAAACCACCGATCTACAAGCAGATTTTGGGAAACAGCCAGTTGGTGAATTGGGGTCTGCCTATGTGTCTTGACACAGTTGGGATGAGGCTCTTGCTTTCGGTTTGGTTTGTTTGCTTACGTGCATCTCTGTCCTTCCTGCATTTGAGTGTTGAGGCACTTTTGCCTTCGGGCGCGAACTTAACCTCATTCCTCTTAGCTCCCTGAAGAGCCTTCTCTACTGCTTTGCGGGCAGTGGATAGCCAGTGATCTGCTGGCTAACCCCCGATCACCAGAGCACCAGACTAAACAATGGCACTCTTAATCAGCCTCCCCTAGTTGTGCCTTCATACCTACTGGAGGAAGCAAAATCATCTTGAAGACCGCGTCTTCAGGCACGCGCGCTGTTACTGAGTTAGACTGGATTGAAAGGCTATATAGATCCAGGTCAGTGTGAGTGCTGAAGAGAAGCATAAAGACCGAAGAGTGGCTCTTGTAATCTCAGAAACGTGGCTCCTTGACAAGGACCTCTGTGTGAACCGTGCAGATGCTGGGTAGTAACAACAGTCCTTATTAAGCTTGTCTTGTTCATTTGCTTTTAAGGCATGCGCTGTGTTTATTAGCAATGCTTATGAAGGAGTCCCCTTAATGTTGGATTAGCAACACCTTTCCCTGGAGTATTTTCTGTGTCTGAAACTGTAGAGAGGGGTGAGAAGGAGTTCAAGGCAAAGCTCTGGGAACGCCTTGTAGTGTGACCTTGCCCGAGTCACTTTATCACCCCCCTTCCCTTCCCACCTCTGTAAAAATAACATGCTAATGCCTGCCCTCTTTCTAACTCTCCAAGATAAATCAATGTCGGGAAAGTGCTTTGAGCTTTTCAATATAAAGGCAGGCACTCTTCACCATCATTAATTAACATGAATTAATAGAAAGGATAGTACAGAAAACCCAAAGGTGAGCCCAAATCGTGATGAACAAACCTGTCGTATTATATTAGCAACTGTCACAGAGTTGGCCGTGGAAATGAACAGCTTCTCTCCCTAATAATGCAGACTTTTTCTTCCTACAAACTGATTCATGTGAAATTCAATTTAGAAAAAAAAAAATCTTGTATGCCAAGTTTCATTCGCTTGGAAATTTCTTAGCAAGTAATGTAGTTTTCTGAAAAGGGGTGTGGGTGGGAAATCTCACCTCTTTCTTCCTAATTTAATGCCATGACCCTATAATAATAGGGCAGGGAACATCCACTAGTCACCATTATGAGGGTTTAAATATGAGAGCAGATGAGTGGTTGTTTTTTTGTTTTTTAACGCATTGCGTCTTTTCTCCTTTATATGGCTATTTTGGCTGAAATAATCTGTCAAGCAACCTCTGATCTTGTCCGAGACGTTTTGCGGGCTCTCTCCATGCACCTGTGTCCGTCCACGCAGTAAACCCGACTGTAGGACTCCCGTCACCAGTGAACTGTGAGATCATTACCACAGTTGATACGGTATAATCTGTCTTGAAATTAGAATCAGTCTGGCCAGGCTAGGCACTCACTTGCCACAGAGGCTAATTCACTTCTTGAATATGCATTCATGGAGATGTGCCTCGATTTGGAATCCACGGGGAGTACACGTTAAGAGCAGATTTTCTGAATTAGCATGGCAAGAGGGAAGGGTCCTTCATTTGGACGGCTGCAGATGCCGCTCCCTCTTGTTCATTACAATTGCATTTCATCAGCTTTATGATGTCCACACGTCAATTGAGTGTGAGGATTTTTCACACAAAAGAGCCTCAGGGAAAACGACTCCACCAGCTAATCAGCTGATTATCATACCTCAAACGGGCTGCAGTGCTTGCTGAGCCCAGCTTGGATAGGCAAGAGCAGAATTGAAGATTAAGACTGAAAGAAAGAGGGCTCTTCAGCCAGTTTAAGAAAATTAAAGAGGAATTTGTCAGCAAGAGGAAGAAAAAACTGCAGGCGCTGAAGTGAAAGCCTTTAAAATAGATGGGCGTTTGAAATAAAATGACTAATGCTTTTCCTTAAAAAGGGGTTGGTGGGAGAGGGTGAAAGGTTAATTAACTATATTATCTGCCCGTTTATGCCCAGCTGTGTAAAGCTCTGTCCGCCCCTACCCTGGATTTTTAAAACCTACCTTAGAGAACTCAGCCCAATCTCAAGAAGAGTGTCTTGGAGTAATTGAATTAGTTTCCGTCAAGTTGGCTATTCACAACTGCCCCTGGGCACCTCCTCACAGATTTCCTTGGACTGTTTGGGAATTAATTGAGTAATAACAAGAAAATGATCATAAGAGAAGAAATGCACATCCACCCAACTCCATAAAGATTGCTAGCTTGGGGAGCTATTTACGGCAGTCGTTAATTGGGATTTGCCATCAGAGGTCTATTTTTATGTTCTTGGAGGAGCAGAAATTAATAGGTGGTCTTTTTTCCATTTTTGTCGGAAATTTACCAAAGTTTTCTCCCAGCTCCCTGGGGTCTTCCTCAAGTCTATCTAAAATGCAGTTAGAGCAGAGGCTGTCTTTTGCTTCATGGCGCGCCTGCCTTATGCTTTCATCAGAGGAGTCTAACTCACACAGATGCACTATTTAACAATGCCATCCCCTGCTTTCATCAGAAGGGGGAAGGTTGCAGAGCCGAGCCCTGCAGAATAAGGGGGGCAGGTCCCCTGTGATCGGCGAAAGCTGAACATCGGTGCCAGTTTCCATCTGTCATGATAGCCTATCTCCGAACCTTCAATCTGTCAAAAGCTCGCTGCCTGGCTGAAGGCTCCAGGAGATTTGGTGCACTAAACACATTTGACAACAGCATTATCACTGCAAGGAGCCAGCAAAATGCCATCAATGTGTTAATTGTAACTGGCTATGTAAAGTGTCACTTCCCATATCATTTAACACCAGCTTCGCCTCTTTTGCAGTTCCTAATTTTCTACACTTTATAAACATATGGATTGCTTGTGTAACAACAATGTGATCTTCTTAGCAGAGGTTTAATTTTGCCTGGATACCCTGCACCCAAGCTTCTCCCTGGGAGACAGCGACATGGAGGGGGCTTGGGAGGAGAAGTGAGGAAGAGAAAAATAGAGGGGGAGCTTGGGGGAGCAGAGCTGGCAGGGCAGGGAGGGGGAGGAGGGTGAAGAGAGATGGGAAAGGCCAGCAGGAATCAAAGTGCTTCCCGCGCGGGCTGCTGTGGTATTTTTTTAGACGAGTGGAATGGTGGTGGTGTTTTTTTCAGGGTGTGTTCTTGCTAATGGGGAAATAATTCTGTTTCTCCCACAGAGGATGAAAAATGTATATCCAGAATTTTCATAGGCAGTGAGATTTTTTTTCCCAATCATAATATGAACAGTTTTATAATGACAAACATGAGAGCAGCACATAAATAAATGAAAAATCCCCCTTGAAGATCTGAATGGGTTTTTAGCACCCAAGTACCTAATATTCAATTTCTGGTACAACCAGGGCCAGGTGTTAAATTTCTCTAGTTACTGTCACTAATGCAAATTAGATTCTTTTTCTGCTCATAAAAAATCAAATCCACATTAGAAATTAGCTATAAAATGTAATGACTTAAATGCTATAGTGTTTTACAAATCTCCCTGCATTTCTATGGTAGATAATGCTGTAAAACTGAGAGACGATAATAAAATATGGTAGGAAGTTGAGTTATTTAAAGGTCTTTTGTGACTGCTTACTTAGAAATGTGATGTATTCTTTTGCTCTTCTCTTTCCCTGTCCCCCTTCATTGTGGGAAATGAGCACATTTATGATTCCAGTTTTTACAAGCTCAGAAGTAATCAAAATTCATTTTTAAATGATGTTACAAGAGCTGGAGAGATCATTTGCATTATTGAAAAAAATACCCCCCAGAGAAGTTTACAATACCTTTGCAACTTTTAATCATTGCTATTGTAACCATCCTGAGGAGCGTTTGGAGCAGTTAAATAAAGAGCTTAATTAGCATTTTTTTTTAAACTCTCCATTAACAGTATCACCAGACTTACCTGGGGAACTGCCTCGTAGTCAGCACCCACAGCCCTACCCCGTTCCCCGCGGACAAAAATATCCAAATGCAAAAGGGAAACTTTCCTTTAAAATGGAGCATTTAAAGTAAGTCCTACAATATGCAACAGCAGAATTGAACTGGGAAGCGCCTAGAAAGCTATGTGTTTATCACAATTTAACCCCTTGCAGCCCTCCGCTCACGCACGTGCAGAAGGCAGAGCTCACTCCACCTCTGCCAAGTACCCAATTTAGGTCCTGAAATAAAAATCATAATGAAACCTTGGGCCCCAGCTGAACTGGGGGCTCTTACAAAGCAAACAAAGTTCTGATGGAGATGAACATTTCTGAACTCAGCTCAAGACACTTCCATCACAGAAGAGGCTGATCTGAAGAATGAATTCAACAATCGAGGAAAGCAGAAGAGAACAATTTTCAGGCTTATACTGTGTACCCAGAATGGTGGTGGTGTGTGAATATTTTCACTTTTTTTTTCCCCAGTGGAAAAACAGGGTGAGTAACTTAGCCAACGCCACACAGCTAGTCCAACCACTCTGTCACCCACCCTCCTTGGAGAGACCTGCAGAGACCACCAATCAAGAGAAGATCTCCCCACCTCCAACCCTCCCTTCAGGGCCATTCATGCCCCCTCCTCCTCTCCTGTAGCCCCAGGAGCAGTGGCACTGGCCCAGCTCAACTTACTAGGTACAGATTTCCCACCCTGGCTGGCAGAGCTTCAGAGTAGGATAATTTCACGTTCTTATTTGACTTCCCAAGCACAGTAAGTACCGGTGTCTGACCTGCTGGTGAAGCAGACCCCCCAGTGGGGGCCTGGCATTAGAGTGGAAAGATACAGGAAAACACACAGCATCTTGCCTAAGGAAACTCATGATTTTTTTTTAAGACTCGCATCATCTTGCCTTGGGTCTTTAACTCTGTTGGACTCATTCCAAGTGCTTCCTTGCTTTTTTCTGTAACATGTCAGAGGTCCTGCTTCTGAGCCATCTCCTGAAAAGTGATGGGTCTCGGTACCTGTAATCAGAAGCCTCTGCCAGTGATGAACAGAAAGGTTTCTTCTTCCAGCTGCTTTTTGTTCTAAGATTCTTGTCTCTTTGCTCCTTGCATGGATCCACCCAGACTTTCTGTATCTGGCAGCTCTGCCCCTCTTCTCCTTGTCCAGTGGCGTTTCCCTACAACTTCCTACTTCCTTACCTTAGTTTTTGTGCTTTTTTTTCTTTCTCTGTCATCCAGATTGGCGCTTGGAGAGATTTATTTACAGTAAGCTATCACCGCTGATAGAGTCTACTGTATTTCACCTTCCTAGGTGGTTGAAATTAAAAATCAAGCCTATGCCAGGAGTTTGGGGCTGTTGCTTGTTGTGGGGTGGTGAGGCCCTTCCCAGCCTGGACCAGGGGTGTTTGGCCTTGCCTCCTCTTATGTTTGGCCCTGAAAGCATCAACATATTTTAAATTCCTAAACTATCAACTCTGGGTTAAATCGTTTCCCCTCCCCAAAATCCACATCCACCTGGAAACTGCGAATGTGACTTTCTTTGGAAATAGGGTCTTTGCCATTGTGAGCAAGTTAAGATGAGGTCATCCTGGATTCGAGTTTGGCCCTGAACCCAATATGACTGGTATGCTTATAAAAAGGGAAATTTGGACACGGATATATCCAAAGGGAAGACAGCTGTGGGAAGAGGGAGGCAGAGACTGGAATTATGCTGCCATAAGCCAAGGATTGTCAGCAACGTTGCTTGGCCTTGCTTGGATTGTGGAAGAGGCAAAGGAAAAGGTAAAGAAATTCCTTCCCTAAAGCTTTCAGAGAGTGCAGGGCCTTGCCAAAAACTTGATTTCAAGATTTCTAAGCCTCCAGAACTGGGAAAGGTTAAATTTCTGTGGCTTTTTTTGTTTTTTGTTTTTAAGATTCTATGTATTTATATAGAGAGAGACAGGAAGGGAGAGAACACGAACGGGGGTAGGGACAGACGGACCTGGAGAGGTTCCCAGGCCAGCTCCATGCTGAGCGTGGAGCCTGATGCAGGGCTTGATCCCATGACCCTGAGATCACAACCAGAGCTGAAATCAAGAAATCAGACACCTAACAAGCTGAGCCACCCAGGTCCCCAAACGTCTGTTGTTTTAAACCACCCAGATTATGGTACCTGGTTACAGAAGTCCGAGGAAACAAATACAGTATCTGTCTACCGAAGAGCCCAAAAGGCGGGCTAGTATTATGTCCTTCATCCTTCTACCACTGCTTGCAGAGTAGGACTGGACTTATGCCGCCCGTGAGCCCTGAGCTCCTACCACAGGCCAGCCCTATGCCCCCTGAGAGGGATTCGATCCTTGGACTGAGATCGAAGGGGGCTCATCTTACAGAACATATATCCCAGGGGCTGGCTTTCTTGGAGGATTTCTAAGGGGGGTGTATATTCTCAATATTTTCCATTTATTAATTTCTAGTGAAAAAAGTTATATAATAGCTTGATAAAAATAATCATTATAAAAAATTTTAAAAATTCAAAGAATCATTATTATTGTCATTCGTGCCAAAGCGCTATACCATTGCTGAGGCTAAAGGGATTCAGACTGGCTGTCTGTGTCTATCATTTATAACCTTACTAATGACTGTGTACCACTGGCAAAGTTGTTTAACCTCTTGGAGACTCAGTTTCTTCATCTGTTTAAGAAAGAGAAAACAGACTCTCCACAGGGTTGGTTGCGAAGATTAAATGATTTGGAGCCCCACAAAGAGCACGCACCCAGTAAACACGCACCCTGTTCTACCCCAACTCAGCAACAACAAGCTGCATTTTGTGTGGTTCTTGCCGTTTTAAATTACTATGTCAAGATTCAGCACAAAAACATAAAAACTCCAGAGCAGCGTTTTAGAAAGTAACAAATGTTTACTTCCAATGTGTTTTCCTAAAAATGCTAAGAAAGGCTTAAGGGCCTCAAACAAAGGCAAGCTTACACATCTAATGGATATGTTTTCTCTACATTAAAATGATACACTGCATAGTCCCCATATTTGCTTGGCTTCATTCTTTAGCCTTCAGGGGCTAGAAACTTTAACTGGATTTTTTTAATATAATAAGGATATTGTGTTCTAATGCCAGGACAGTAAGTTCTTTCATTTTCTCTGTACAAGATTTACCAGCAGCTTGACTCACCACCCACCCACTCTGTTCTTCCTCCTTCCTCCCTGTCAGAGCTGTTGCTCACACTCTGGTGTTAATGAGACCTGGAGAGGGGCTACTGGGAAAACAGCATTGAACTCTGTCCCTTCAGGTCACATTCCCTATCTCTAGCGGCTGCTCTCCCATGTTGAATGGCTTCCGCTTTATTGAAGCCAATAGTAATAGTGCATAGGTGGGGGGAAGGGAGGAAGATTGATATTCACATTTTCCAGTCTAGTCTTGTAGAAAAAGCACCACAAGTCTGAAAAATAGTGCCTCACTTAGTTTTCGCTACATAACAAACCACCCCAAAACTCTGTGGTTTCAAACAGCAATTATTTATTAACTCACGATTCTGTGCTCCAGGGACAGAGGCTGGGCTCACCTGGGTTACTGCAGTCAGACGACAAGCCACGTGGAGACTGGCTAGTCTAAGATGACTGAACTCCAGCTACTGGCTGGAGTAATGGAGATGACCGGTCTGCTTGTCCTCAGCAGCCCAGCCTCTTTACATGATGTGGTCACAGGGTTTCCAAGAGCAGGAAGAGAATTTTTCCTAGAACCCAAGTCTCTGCTAGCACCATATGTGAATCGTCACATTGGCCAGAGCAAGTCACATCGCCAGTAGTTGTGTGAGGGGATCATCTAAGGGCAGGGATAGAGAGAGAGAGATAATCTGTGGCTATTTTTATAATCTACCACAATTAGTATTTCGCATCCTTTCTGTTGTCTGGACAAAGCAGAGCCTTTCTTCAAAATGGCCATTTTGTGGAAGGCTCCATGATTTATACCTATCAGAAAAAGAGAAACAGGAACCCCAGAAAAATGAACGAGTCTCCAGCTCAACGGGGGAACTTCAGAAAGACGCTCAGAAATATAGTAACAAGTCTACCTAACAGTAGATAAAAAATAGTTCTCATTTAGACTCTCCACAGAGGATTTTGAATGACAGGAATAATCTTTGGACACATAGGTAAATTTTGATGTGACTCCTTGAAATGTTTCTTTTTCTGCAAACATGTATTATTTTAAATGCACACTGGACATTGAAGTGGATGCTGAGAGTACAGATAAAGTTCTCTGTTTTCATGATGCTTAGAGTCTAGGCAGGAAAAGCAACCATAAAAATTATGTATTCGTATTTGTGAGAGTGCTGCAAAGGAGAGGTCCAGGGGGCATGACACAAGGTCCAGCCCAGTTAGAGGCATAATGGAGGTTTTCTCAGAGCCCTGGAGAATGTGGTGGGTCTTCTAGATGAAAAGGCTTGGGAAGGAAAGCCGAGGCAGAGGCCACCGTGAGACGGGGAGCCTATAAATGGCAATGTAGAAAGACCTTCATCTCTTCTACCACGTGGATTAGATGGTATAAGATATAGTGCTATTGACTGAATGAAACCATACACACGTAAGCACCACACTCTCACCAACTGTGTATTACCCAACGTCAGACAATGTTCTACTCTCGAAGGTTCTATCTTTTGAATAGCCAGAATGCCATAGGTGCCTCAACCCAGCTCTTGCCCTGTGCTCCGAAAACATGCGCGTGAAAAGCTTGTGAGGCCACAGTAATCTCTAAATGTCTGGATTTTCAGGTTTTCCCAAAAAGGTAAGAGATCTGGCAAAATTAGGCTTGCATTCCCGCATGGCAATAATTGGGGGAAGTACCCTCTTTAGTTTGGAAACCCTCCACTAGTTTGCCACATCTCTGTCAGCCCGTTACACTCCTGCCTGGGGCCTGGCCCCTGTATGTATCTGGGTTTGAGGCTCCTCCTAGATTTTTCTGGGCCCGAGGTTTTTATTTGTAACGTAACTGATGAATAATCGCACCCAGGAAATGCTTTTGGATCTCGAATGGCAAATTGTTAGGTCATCCTACAGAACTGCCTTTTTCCTCTCTTCTTCCTTTTATGATGGTTTTCCTCCGCTCCTAGAATTTTGGTGCATCATTGTTACTGAGTGAGTAAATAGTTTTAGGCCGACCATCATAAATATCCATGTTTACGATTTTAGTCATAAGACAGTACTCTTATTTCCTAACAGTATATCAGAGTGTTTTCTCTAATTTTGTCGGGTTTCGAGTTTGAATTTTCAACTTTTCAGAGCAGTCGTTATAGTTTAAGGCATTTTTAAATATTACAGTTTTAATTTTAAGTTGTGTATCACATCTGTAAGGAGAAACAAACAATTGTGTGGCTACAGGACATATTTTTAATAGAGTTATTAAGTAATTCAAAACCCAGCTTAACAGATAATTTCTATTACCAGTTTATAATAGATACACGTCTCCTTAACCTTTGGCTACCTGTTTTATCTTCAGACCTTCCTTTCATTTCTTACTTCAGTCCTTTTCATATAAGCAGGGGTTTGGGAGCCTGAAACCATGATTACCTTTTGAGAAGAAATTTTAACACACACTTCACATCGTACCTAGAATTTGCCATTCTAGCCATTTCTGTCATGCTTTGTCTTAGGACGAACGGCACTCTGTCTGAAAGATGAGCCAGGCTTTGTAGCCTTGAAATCTTCCCTTTCTTAGTGTGTTTTTGATGAATCATTACTATTTCTTTTCTAGACTTTTGGTTTAACAAAACGCTTTAACAAAAAAAATCATTCTGATGCTTTGTAGAGCAGAGTCAATGTCCATTTTCTCCAAATAAAGTCCTCGATTAAATGTGATCAGAAAACTGTCTTTGTTTAATCCTTTTAGTGCTATGAATACAAAGGACAGATAACTGCTGTTCAATGGCAATGGGCATAGATCTCAAGATTTATGTTTCTTTTTCCTCTGTTTGCTACACTGTATCATCTTGGTATCATTCCAAAATACTAATGAAAAAGGAAACATAAAAATATCATCTGAATGTTTTGGAAATGCAGCAGGCTTCTTTTTAAATGTAAAAACACTTCAGGGGCCTCTGGGTGGCTCAGTGGGTTAAGCCTCTGCCTTCGGCTCAGGTGATGATCTCAGGGTCCTGGGATCGAGCCCCGCATCGGGCTCTCTGCTCAGCAGGGAGCCTGCTTCCTCCTCTCTCTCTGCCTGCCTCTCTGCCTACTTGTGATCTCTGTCTGTCAAATAAATAAATAAAATCTTTAAAAAATAAAAACAAACAAAAATAAACAAACAAACAAAAAAACACTTCAACTGACCAGAGCCCAGGATGAACTAAATTGTTCGATATATGTTCTTCTGAAGAAGGGCATGTTATGGGTTCAAGAGGGTATAGACTCAGTAATCTGTATCAAAACGGTCACACCCCCAGGCTGGTCACCGGCACAGAGCCCAGGGTACCGGCAGCACAAACTCTTCTCACCTTCCTCACCTAAACCAGCACCATGTTCCTGGGGGAGAATTCTCGTGGTATCTCCACAACATTGAAGAATGACCCAAGAAACACCCCAAAGAGAGGCGTGACAAGTTTTTGAACTGATTTCAGCAATGGATTGAAATGAGATGTGCTTTCTTTTTTTTTTTTTTTAAATCTTCAGTGAAAATGACATTTCCATGAGTTAGAATTTCAGTAACCAAGGCTTTGTGGTCAGACGGGCTATGTCTGAGGTGTTCCAGGTTACTTGGCATGAGGTTGACAAGGAGAGCAAAGGTGGGACAGTCTTCCCTTGACCTCACCCAGAGGGCTTGCGGAGCAGAAGTGCTGTGGTCCCAGACCCCCATACAAGCTGAAACATCCAGCTTTGCCAATCTATGTGCTCCAAAAGCCGAGAACAAGTGAGAGGAGAATTCTCCAGAAGGACACATACTGCTGGTCCCCACCTTCTGCAGCACCACTGTCCCTACTCCCTCGGAAGCCTCCTGCCTCACCTACTCACTTAGTAATGATCCATGAGCAATTCTTCCCAATGGCTGTCTTGCCTTGCAGGGACTGTGGCAGAGATTCCAGAATAACAGAATAGCTTTGTTAGTCTGGTAATTAAGACAGGAGTGACATTCAAACACAGCCTGGACAGGATGTGGCAAATTACTGTATTCTTTGTGAGAAAAGCTGTTCCCAGTCTGCTTTGTCTGCCCTCCTGGGATCTCATCATCTCCACTAAAAGTCAAAATGGGATTTTGTACCCTCTATTCCCTTATCTTTTTTCCCCCTAATATATATCTGCTTTGTGGGAGCTATGTTTGTCAAAATGTGCTAATTTATGGCATTATGGGGGAAAAAATGAAACCTCAGCTTTCAATTCTTGTTTCTTCAGGCAGCTTTTACTAAGGATCTCCTCTTTTCTCCCTCCCTCTTATCTGTTTCTGGGGAGGTTATTTGCTAAACAGAACATGTTCTTTTCTCCCCCTGCAACATATGAGGCAGGCAAATGGCCACTCGTCATTCCTTTTTCAAGTATGTTATACATACAATTCTCTCCCAGCTAATAGCTTCTTCTATTGTCCATAATTTATCATTGTCAGGGTCCTTTACATTTTATTTCCTCCTTATGTGTTTCACCAGAAATCTCTGCTCCCACTATTGTGGCCCTGGATTTCATTAGCATAAGCTGCACCATATCGAATAAATATATATTCTGTATCACACCAGAGCCCGCATTCTTAGCAAAGAATGGGATGTTATTTTACCGGTGTGGTTTTGGGGTTTTTTTCCCTCATTTTCCTACAGTCTTTTTCTTTTTCCACTAAAGCATTATGAAGTGAGTACCAAAGGTATCCTGGGTAATTAGCCATTACAGTACCGTCACAGAGGGTTCCGCAGTCAATACAAAGATAATTTGGGCAATGGTGAATGACAGTGCTGTCCAGACTTTTGGGATAATCAAGGACACATCCAGCTGCACTAGACATCTGTCAGACCCATGAATCATCTCAACTGGCTCGACAATAGCCAGGCAGCCCCCGCGAAGGTAAACACTGCAGCAGGCGGTCCGCTCTCACAGAGAGCCATGCTTGCTCTAGGCAGAAAACCTGTTTCTGCGGCAAAGGCAGAGCCCTGCGCAGAATAGGAACATTTGTGAGATTTTCGTGTTAGTTTAAAAAAAGAGGAGGAAAGAAAGAAAATGTGAATCAAACGGTTAGGAGAAATAGCGTGCCTACAATGAGTACACTCGTCTTTTTTTCTCCTGGCTGAAAATAAAGTGTATGCTCGAGAAATCGTTTGGGATATATTGGTCATGATTGGGTTTGTGTAATTAACTCTATTTTCAAATCAGTCCAGACTTTTTTATGTGCCCAAGTTCCACGCTGTTCAGAGTTACTATTCTGTAAGTTAACATTTCTTTTAATGGCTTTCACGTTCAAGGCTGCTCAGCAGAGGGGGCTGGCCGTTTGTAGAGCACAGTGGGATGGGCTTCTCTTAAGACCAGCGGACTGGGCTACCAGGGAATGGCATGGCATTGAAACTCTGTAAAATGAGAACAGTGACACAACATTCCAGTTTGAATTAGATGCAGCATAAATGCCTACAATGTACTTTTTAAAAAGACTGCCACTATGAGAACGTCTGACATGCACACATGGCAGCTAGAACTTTCAGGACAAGCTATCCAGTTGACCATCTGATGGCAAATTGACCTCAGAGGGGTAGAGACATGACCTAGTCTCGGTTGGGTTTGATATGATACTGCCCAGCTTTGCCAGGCTACCCCCAAACTGCCAAGACTGGGCTGAAACTGGGAGCAAGAAACCTGTCAATTTGTCACTCTTCTGCAACAGGAGAAGCTATTCTTACACAAATCACTTTTATGAGTCACTTAATGGGTTATTCATTCACAGTTCTTTATAAATCTTTTAAACAGCAGACAAGGAAGGGCAGAGGAAGCTGGAATGGAGCAGCTCGGGTGGAGGCTGTGGTAGGGCAAGGGGACGAGGGCCCCCTGGGATGCTGCACACTTGGGATCCAAGGAAACTCACATGTCTATCATGGACATCAGGGTCAAAGTCGTGTTTGTTTTCAGTGTTTCCTTCATTATTTTTAAAGATTTTATTTATTTATTTGACAGAGATCACGAGTAGGCAGAGAGACAGACAGAGAGAGAGAGAGAGAGAGAGAGAAGCAGGCCCCCTGCTGAGCAGAGAGCCCGATGCAGGACTCGATCCCAGGATCATGACCTGAGCCGAAGGCAAAGGCTTAACCCACTGAGCCACCCAGGCACCCTTCAGTGTTTCCTTATTCTACCAACTTTTTAAAAATCACTTTTTAAAAGTGACTCTACTGAAGTATAATTGACATACGGAAGACTGCACCGTTTAAAGTACATAATGCAGTAAGTTTGACGTACGTACCTCTCAACCCTCTTAACCTGTGAAGCCATCTTAACCACCAAGGTAGGGATCATATCCACCAACTTCCAAATTTCCTTATGCCCATTTGTCAGCACTTCCTCCCACACTTCCCTATTCCTTCTTCCCAGGCAACCCATGAGACATTTTCTGTCCCCATAGATTCATTTGCATTTTGTAGAGTTTTACATGAATAGATGCGTTCCGTATGTACTCTTTTTTGTGTGTATGTGGCTTCTTTCACTAAATACAGTCTTAAGATTCAGCCATGTTTTTGCATTTATCAGTAACTCATTCTGTTTTATGATCAAGTAACATTCCATTTTATGTATACACCACAGTTTACTCACCCAGTTCACCTGTTGATGGACATTTGGCTTATTTTCAGGTTTTGGCAACTACAAATAAAACTGCTACAAGCATCCATCGATGTCTTGGAATGGACATATGTTTTCTTTTGACTGGTTAAATACCTCGTAATACAATGGCTGCAGTACACTGCCACATTGTTTTACAAAGCGGTCATATCTCTTTGTGCCCCTGCCAGCAGTGTATGAGAGTTCCAGTTCCTCCACCTCCTGACCAACACTTGATATGGTCAGTTGTTTTAATTTTAGCCATTTTAAAAGATGTACAGCAGTATCTAACTTTGGTTTTAATTTTCATTTCCCTGATGACTAATGATATTAAGCATCTTTTCATATGCTTATTTGCCATCTATATCTCTTCTTCAGTGAGGTGTCTGTTCAAATACTCTGTCCATGGTCAAAAACCTGTTTTCTGGACTCTCCGTTCTGTTCCATTGATCTGTTTGTCTATTTTACATCAACACAACGCTGTTTGGATTCCTGTAGCTCTGTAATTGCTGGTCTTAGTGAGTGGCAGCGCTAGTACTCCAACTCTGTTTTCTTTTTCTAACTTACTCGGCCTATTCTAGGTCATTCCTATTGCCATACAAATGTTGGACTCTTTTTGTTGCTATCGGTAAGAAAGCCAGCTGACATTTTTATTGGGGTTGTATTGAATCTATGGATCAATTTGGAAAAGAAGTAAGATTTTAACAATATTGAGTCTTCTAACTCATGAACAAGGTGGCTTTCTTCATTTATTTAAGTCTTCCTTATTTCCTCTCAGTAATATTTTGTAGTTTTCAGTGTACAGATATTGCATCTTTTCATATTTATCCCTAAATATATCCACTATAAATTGTGTCCATTATAAATGCTATTGTTTTTTAACATCAATGAGTTAAATTACTGTTATCACTTTAGATTTCTGAATATTGTTAGTATATAAAAATACAACTGATGTTTATATATCGATCTTATATCTTGCAATATTGCTAAATTCAGTTATTGGTTCTAACAGCTTTTTTTGTAAATTCTATTAGATTGTCTTCTTCAACAATTGCATGGATTGTAAATGAGGATAATTTTATTTCTTCTTTTTTCAATTGGGATACCTTTTATTTTTTTTTTCTTGACTGATTGCACTGGCTAAACCTTTCCCATCAGTGTTGAATACAAGTGGCAAATGCAGACATTCCAGTCTTGTTCTTGACCTTAAGGGGAGAGGATTAAGTCTTTATCAATAAATATGATGTTAACTGTAGGTTTTTTTATAGATACCTTTTATCAGGTTAAGGAAGTTCCCTCTCCTTCCTAGTTTGCTTAAAGTTTTTATGGGATATGAATGTTGGATTTGGTCAAAGGATTTTTTTATGTCTATTAAGATGATCATGTGGGGTTCTTTTTAAGTTTATTATATGGCGGTTGGTTTTCTAATGTTAAACCAACCCTGCAATCCTGGGATAAACCCAACTGATCATAGTATATTATCCTTTTATATGTTATTGAATTGATTTGTTAGTATTTTGTTCAGAATTTTTACATCTATATTTATGAAGGATAACAGTTTCATGTGGTTTTCATTTCTTATACAGATTTGGTATTATTTCTTCCTTAAATATTTTTAAAATAGCTTCTTCATTGAGATATAATTCACATATCATACAAGTCACTAATTTAAAGTGAGAATATTTTGCCATTGGCTGGTAAGAATATTTTGTCGTTGGATTCCAGACTGCATCCCCTAGCCAGAGTTTTTTTTAAGATTTTATTTATTTATTTGAAAGAGAGAGAGGGAGCATGTAAGAGAGAGTGCACGAGTGGGGGAAGGGGCAAAGAGAGAGGAAAAAGCAGATTCTGCACTAGGCACAGAGCCCAACTTGAGGCTCAGTCTCACAACCCTGAGATCATGACCTGAGTCAAAATCAAAAGTCAGATGTTAAACTGACTGAACCACCCAGGCTCCCCTCATTAACATCTCTTAACTGGGTCTGTGGGTGATGAACTGTTTCACCTTTTGTATATCTAAAAGTTCTTTACTTCACTTTCATTTTTTAAAGATTTTTCATTGGTTTAGTTTTAGCTGGCAGGTTTGATTTTTTTTTTCAACAGAACTTTATAAATGTTGCACTGCTGTCTTCCTGTTTGTATTGTTTCTGACAAAAAATCTACTGTAAGTTTTGTATTTGTTCCTCTATCCATAAGGTGTCTTTTTTCTCTGGCTGCTTTTAAGATTTTCTCCTTATCACTAATTTTGAGCGATTTTATTATGGTATGCTTTGATGTCACTTTCTGCATGTTTCTTGTGCTTCTTATTCATTGAGCTCCCTAGGTATGTGAGTCTTTTCCATCAAATTTGGATATTTTCCAGCCATTTTTTCTTCAAATATTTTTCTTTTTCTTTTTCTCCTCCTTTCTTCTCCCTCTTGGATATTCCACTATTATATTTATCTTGCTGCTTGAAGTAGTCCCACAGCTCACTGTTGCCCTTTTAATCTTTCTGGATCCTTTTGGCTCTGCATGTTTCATTTGGGATAGTTTTTGTAGCTAGGCCTTCAAGTTCACTCATCTTTTCTTCAACAATGTCTAATCTGCTGTTAATTGCTCCCAACATATTTTCCATTTCAGATATTGTAGTTTTCATCTCTGGAAGTTCTATTTGCATCTTTTTTATACCTATCCTGTCTCTACTTACTTTTTGAACATATGAAATACAGTTATGACTGTGTTAATGTCTTCTTATGCTAATTCTAACATCTAGGTCAATTCTGGGTCAGTTTCAATGGGTTGATAATTCTTCTATTTATGTCATCCTGCTCCCTTATATTCCTGGTATTCATTGATCAGACATTACACACTGGATTGAGTTCTTTATAAGAAATCCCTAGTCCATGCTCTTACATGCTCAAGGAGCAGATGTCTGGTAGGGGAGGCCTGTGAGTGAGGTGGGCCAAGATGAAACAAGCTTGTGCATATGTGGTGCTTCGGGGGCAGCTGGGGTTCACATTGACATCAGGAGACAATAGGGCACAGTGGCAACTGGGAAAAATTGTAGGAATCCCCTTTTTATCTCCAAACTTTTACCTAAACACCTGATTTAAACTGGTAAACTAGTGGTCCCCAGTCCTGAATGCATGCTGTGGCCCGCTTGGGTGTAGGAAGCTATAGTAGGTCTTAAAGGGGCATCTAAGTAAGATACTGTTTGTGATGACCTGAAGAAGATAGGCCTTGAGGGCCTGCTAGCATGTTCCTTCCCTGTCAGTCATCATTCCCTATGGGAGTGTTTGGGGAGTTTTTGTTTCATTGGTTGGTTGGTTGGTTGGTTGGTTTTTTGCAGCTGGGACCCAAAGTGAGCCAAGACTAAGCTGACACATCTCAGAACTTTCTAACGATATCCTTTATGTTCAGCTTCCACAGTTCACACAACATGGATTATTCACACATTTCAGGTTCCAGAGCAAACAAGCCTCCCCAGAGAGAAAAGGGAAGGAACGGAGCTGGTCCTGGGCTGGAAGGAATAAAGCTTCAGTAGCCTAGGAAGTGCAAGTATGAGGACACCTGGTGAGAGCAGAGGGACTAGGCAGAGCAGAAGAGGGAAAAATAAGTCACCCATGTCCTTTTAAAGGGACGAACTTGGGGCACACCCTCCAGTATTGGCTTTATTTTGATATTCATGTGTCCTTGGGAACCTCGAAACAAAGTGATAGTTATTTGTAGATCAGTTCCATATTCTCACTTGACCTTTTTTCAATGCCAGCAGCAATCTTTAAAACTAAAACAAGTCCATCTAGGAAAGGAATTGGGGTCATGCAGACCATGCTGCTACTGAAAGCCAAGGCTGCGCAGCTCTGAGGCACTCGTCTCTCACTGACCTCCGAGAATGCCATCCCAAGGGCAAGGGTACATGGTAGCATTTCAGCTTTCCTAAATCCACAGCAAACAGGTTATCCCAAGAGCTTTTTTTTTGGGGGGGGGGGTATGGGAGAGAGTCCATGAGTAGCCTCTAAAAGGACATCAGATCTAAAGTAATCGACTTGAAGCTTATTCATTTTGTGTGATATTCACTACAATCATAGATGCTGGTATTACATTGCTTTAATGCACATGGAGGAGTACACTGAAGGGATCTTTGGGAGTCAGGGGCAATAGCTGAGGCTAATTGAGTGGACAAACCATTTGGAGGGCTGGAGGAGTCACTAGAAGTAGATACTAGAAGCCCCAAATGGGTAAAACTGAGATGAGTTAGTAGAGTGGTTTAAAAAGAGAGACAACAAAAAAGGGGGAAACCTGAGTTCTTAGCCCGGATTTTTCATCTTGGGTCTATTATTCAACTTCTCTAAGTTTCAGTTTCTTCGTCTGACAAATGGGTATGATATTAGTCCTTCCCCTGTTGAAGTCCTGAAGAGACTCAATGAGATAACATAGTGCTTTGCACTGTGTCTTGTTCAGAGTGAGCACTCACTGGACAGAATCTGGAAGCACAGCAGCAGATGAAGACAGCCACAAGTACTAGAAGACCATAGCTGGGGCGGCGGATGGTCATCAGACAAGAAGTGAGACAGAGGGAAACCGGCAGTCAGGCAGGAGTTGAGGGCTGGAGAGCTTCACCTCCCTCGGTAGTGCCTGAGTCCAGGTTCCTCTATGCTGACTGCACATTAGAATCAGGTTTAAGAAGCTCTCATTTGTTTGTTTTGTTTTTTTTAGTACCCATGCCTGGACCTCACCCACCGCCCCATATTGAATTGGTCTTGTGTGGGGGCAGAGCACGAGTATTTTTTTTTAATGTTCTTAATCTCTCAAGTGTTTCTATTGTACAGGCAGAGTTGAGAACCGCTCTTTAGATGATGCAGGTCTAGGTCTTGAACTCTGTGCCAGAGCACAAGAAAAGCTCACGAGGGAAAGGAGGGAATCTAGAATGATTCCTGGGATCAGCCATTTCCTGAAATGGGACCGACATGGGAGCACAGACTCAGCGGTGAAGCCCTGAGCATATGGAGTTGTATATGAGGTCACCCCTGCCTTTCTGGAAGTCACTCAGGGGTGGGGACAGCAGATGTCTTCCCAGATCAGGGCAGGGCAGAGTGATAAAGTCTCCAAGAGCCAGGATGCACCGAGATGCAAGAGACTAACTCTCGCTTGGGCAGATTTTCCAGAAAGATCATGTGCTCAGCTGTGTGTGGGATACCCCGAGAAGACAGAAAACTGGGGGGAGAGGAGAGAATGGGTTGGAAGCCACCGGCCAGCAAGCAGGGATGGAGAAGAGGAGTCTCGGAAGGTGGGATGGGGTGGCATGAACCAAAACCAGATGGTGCCTTGGGCAAGCCCTGCTTGTTACCCAGCTGCTGAGTGAGGCTTTCCCTTCTTCCAGAGTCTCCCCATAAGCACCTTGCTTTGCCCCTAGCCCCAGTTCTGTGTAGACACACTGCCTCTTCTGGAAGTGGCCGTCATTCTCCCCTTCCCTGTGTGGCCTTAGGAGTCTCTACTGCTGGGGGAGCAGAATGGCTGCATGAAATCTTTCTCGCCTTTCTAACTGCAGCAGACTCCTCCAATGGCTCAGCCCCTCTACCAGCAGCATCTGCTGTGTGGCTTTCCAAATCCCATCCACACAGACACCGATTCACCAGGCCTTTTCTTTCTTTCCCCCCTTGATGGCCTCCACTGAAAGGCTGGTTTTCCTACAGACATAGAAGTTACATAGTGTCACAAAATTGGGATTCGCATAATCTTTGGGGGAAAGTCCTTATATCTTGCCAAGATATTAGGACAGGAATGCATCTTTATTCTGCTTAAACCCTGTTGCAAGGCATCAGCCCAGATAAGTAATTTTATTTTGTTTAGTTTTGTGTTTTTGTTTTTTAGTTTCCTTGAGACTTTCTGTGAGGTCAGCTATCAGCTTTGAGTTCCAGCTCCAGAGTTCTCCAAGAGTCCAGCAACAGCTATGACGTGATGGGTGGACAGGAAAGGGCTTACCAGTACCCCGAGAAATAACCCAACGTTGATCGTGTGGTGCTGACTTCTGGAATGTATACCCACACACACATTTCACAATCCTTGTAGGCCAGAAGTACACACACACATAAACATACACGTAGGTACACACAGATGTGCGTGTGCATGCTTATATAATTCATGACTGCGAGAACGTATTGGCTGTGCTTCCAAACCTTGACCCAATCAACAGCCTCGAGTTATCCTCCCTGGCAAGCTTTGAACCCAATCCATGGAGTAAATTTCCATGTGAGAGCGTTTAGCTCTGTTTAAATCAAGTCCAAAGATCTCACTATCCAGTATTGCCTTTTCATAATCTGCTTTAATTATTATTGATTTGTAGGTTTGGAAAGTGCCCGGAGATGGTCAAGGCCTCCCATCTGTTCTGCTGCTGACCGTTTGCTGGATGATCTCTCGCTCATCCTTGGCTCTTCAGCTGGTCTGTCTGTAGCATCGCTGCCGGTGGGTGCACCTCCTGCCCTGCAGAGGTCCCTACTCCTGTCGCAAATCAAATTATCAATGAAAAAACAAACCGGTAAATAAGAGGCAATTAAATAAAGTCAATTATTCAAAAGCAGACTTAATTTGAGAAGGCAGTTGGGGCTTTATTCAGTAGTTAAGAGAAATTCAAAATATATGTATATTTAAAGTATTAAATATTAAAACATTAATATTTTCTAATATAGATAATATACTAACATACTAATACTAACATATATAATGCTCATATGTAATGTATGGTATTAATATATGAATAGATGTTATATATTAATATATATTCTAATACAAACACACTAAAATCAAAATAGGACAATCAGGAGAAATTTCTGCCCCATGCTTGACCAGGGCAGGGTGCTGTGTAATAACCCTTTGCTGCCAGTCTATGACAAGTCCTATCGCCTCACATTGTCTAGGTGTAGGCTCTCAAATTTTCAGTAGGGGTCTGAGAATTTTTAGTCATCTTCTGGTCTCTGGGTGACTGACAATGACAATAATAGCCAGTTGTAGTCATGCTGTGGGGAAAAGGCTGGGACTGTGGTGGAGGAAGTTAAAATGTTACAGAACTTTTGAAATCTACCAACTAGTTTATAATTACCATCAGTAACTTCTCCTCATAACATCATCTTTTAGTACTTATCCACGTGGAGAAGCTAAAGTTTAAAACTCATTTATACACTTCTTAGGGTTGAGAAAAAGAGATCTAGTTCAAGTCCTCCCCTCCACAAGAGGAAAAGTAGAACTCAGCTGTTGTGTGACAGAGAACAATCAGAACTTGAGTTTCGTAGATCACTATCAAGTTTTAAAAATAAAGAATAGCAGGACTTAAGAATATGTGCCAATAAAATCTCTCTTTTTCAGTAAATTGGGTAGAAACCATTCCATATCTGGGTTCTAAATCTGCTCTAGTTGATTTAAATATAATTTAAAATGGAGATTCAAGGGGGAGGGAAGATGGGAGTAATTTCACCTCTCAGAAATAAAGCAGCTGGGGAAATGTTTACATGGGACAGTGAAAATACTAAACAAATTTATGAAAATTAGCTTTCTATAGCTTAAGCTTTAAGGTCAGCAGGAGATCAGTATTAGAGTGAGTAGGCAGGGCCGTGTTCCAGGGAAACCTTCTGTTTTGGAAAGGGTGGTCCTGGAGCCAGTGGATGTGCAGACATATTAGAAACATGAGATCGTCCAGATAAATGCAATTTATCAAACTGCATGTAGCAAAGAGCTTCCTTCAAGGCAAAGATGATTCATTGGGGGAAAGAGGTGGGAGGTTAGTGATGCAAGGAGTGAGTCATTTAGGATGAAATTCAAGTTGCCCCCAAACGAATAGAGGAAACAAACAAATAAAAAAAACATGTGCCTTCTTTCTTATAAGTGATAAGGAAGGGTTGTCTGCTCCGAATCCCTGAAGCCCTGAAATCATGTCTGGCTCTGCCCCAGAAATGCTAAAGGAAGTTCCATTATGAATTTCCATGTAAGTAGGAAAGAAACTTGCAGCTGTTAACATTTTCTCTAAATCATATGTTTATTTTGGGTTTTTATATGCAGATTCCTTTTTGTTTCTCAATCTGGAAAAAGGGGAATATCTTAATTTTTTTCCCCTTGATATTGAATAGTCATTCCCCACATAGGATTTTCTGTGTGTGTTGATTTATAGAACCCACAGATTTAAGATATGTGACTCAAAGTGATTAAAAATTGCTACATTATGGTGACTCAGCTACATTTGTGATGGCCTGGGGAAACAAAACTATTAGATAAACACCAACCAAACAGAAAAAAGGCAGCTTAAGTAACTTTTTGCATTACTTGTTGCTTTTGGCTCTGGGATTTGTCTGCCTTACCCTATTGGCTCCTAAAAATGAAAGGATATACTTTAGATACAATAGAAGGACCCAAATCAACCTTTTCTTATACTCTTTTTCTTTTATCTCTGGTCTGTTTAACAACTATGTAACCATGCTTGGAAACATCTGACAAGAATATCAACTCTCTGTTGCTATGCCTGGGCAGACATCACTAATGGATCAGGCTCTCTCCCCAGGGTGTTTGGACAAAGTCATGCGGTTTTATGCAATGTTCCAAGCAGCCACTGCAACTGGTTGGAATTAACATGTGAAATCAATCCTATTTGACGCCCCAGGGCCAGTACCTCAGCTTTTGAAATTTTAAATACTTAAGGCAGGGTGAGAACCATGCCAAAGCGGCATTTTTTTAATAACTTATATATACCAGAAACTAGAAAGAAACAATAAGGGAAGTAGCAGCATTCATAATCTATTATCTATTTTGTTGCTGTTCACTAAACGAACTTGTTATACATTGGTTGCTATTTAAATCCAACATAATTACATATTATGGCGTGTGTGTGTATACTACTTTATAGAGGTTATTATTTAGGCTTTGTCATAACTATTTTTGTTTCATTGGAATACATAAATACTTTAGGGAGGGAGGCTTTTTTAAGATGAAAAGATGGTTTTTAATTGTTATGGCTTTCTTTGCTTGGAGCTGATTTTCATAATTAACACATATTAGAGTCAAAGGCAACCATGTATTTTATGCTCACTGGAGTATACAAAATTTAACTTCTCTCAATGGGCTGTTTGTGCAGTAGAATTTTCACAATGGCCTCTGTACACCCTGGTAATGGTAATATTATATTAATGTGCCGATCTTTACCATCTATACCATCACTAGCATTAGATCAAATTTTTGCAGAGTTTACACAATGTCACATTTGCTTGATGAAAATGTCCACGGTGAAATCTCATTTTAGCAATTCAAGACTCAGATCAGGCAGACTGATCAGCAGGTACAACTTGAAGGGCTAGAGTCAGAATGAAAGGGGTACAGAACTGTGTCGATGACTTTATTCAAACAATACAAATTGCAGGCCTGAAGTTCTGTCCTTCTAAACATCTTAATTTTGCTACCGACGTTTATTGGAGATGGACTAGCCCTTCACCAGACCCATCTTCTCGTCTTCCTGCGCACACAGCTGGACTGCATCTTCCAGTCTTACTTGTACTTTAGTGCAGCCCCGTGGCTCGGATCCAGCCCACAGAATGTGAACAGAAGTGGTGCAAACCACTCCCAAACCTAGCTCGTAAAAACTTCTCCGACACGTTCTCCATGCTCTTTTGCCTCCGCCTCCCACCAGCTTGACACACACAATCACTGTGACCTTGGAAGTCAAGACTGAGATGGTAAAGCCACAAGCTGGAAGGAGCCTTGGTCTCTGAATGAAGACCAGTTAGGATTACCCATTTGAGCTTTACAGGGACAAAAGGCAAACACGTACAACGTTTGAGCGATTATACACTATTGGATGTGTTGACTATAGCAGCCAACGTTTCAATGAATATATAGTTTTTCCAAGCAATTCTTTGGATCAGTAGTTTTCTCTCTAGGCATAGGGTGGAGAGAAGAAAGTAGATGAGGAGAAAGTGTTATAGAAGAATATCATTTCAAAGAAGCTGAGGCAAGGAAAGGTTAAGTAACTTGTTCAAAATCACACAGCTGGGAACTGGCAAAGCCAGGATTCAGACGTGAATGGTCTAACTCAGGGGCCCACATTTGTAACCCCAATGTTAACCTGTTTCCTGACTCCGGCTCGTCATGGTCAGAAGACTTGGTCTTTGCTGGATTTCTGTAATGTAGTGACCTCTGAATTGTCAATAAGTATACTTTCTACTTGGTAGTTTCTCTGGAATAATATCCTAATATTAATTTGCTACGCCACATTCAACCAACACCTCTACAAATATTTCTCCTCGATAAAAGTGAATGCTGTTGTCAGGGGCAGATCTAAGGGCAGCGTCTACTGGGAAGAGTATCACAGTAGACTCCAAAGCAATAGCCATGACCTTTGAGCTATCTAGCTATTGCTTTCTTAAATTATCTGGTTTGTTGAGAGTTCATTAATACATGAAGGGGAAATGGCTGGTTCCAGCACTGGAAGCATGTTGGTCCAAGAAAGCCTAGGGATAGCCAGTTGGCATGTTTTGCAGAACAATTGGACCACTGGGAATACTCCCACACCCTTAATGGGTTCTGATAGAGTACAGTGGTTGAAAAATGTAGGCTTAGAGCCACACTACCCAGGTTCAAATCTGAGTTCCTCCACTGACAAGCTTTTTCTGTGAACAAGTTATTTAACTTGCTCTAAGCCTCGATTCCCTGTTTTAAATGGGATGTGATGGTGGTGGTGGTGGTGGTGGTGACAGTGATGATGGTGATGATGACAGTCATTTCACCAAGTTGTTGAAGGTTTAATAACATATGAACACATGGGAAACTTTCTAGAAATATTAGCTATTGCTATTATTTTAAGGACTATAGAGCTAAGCAGCTAAAAAAATAAAGCCCCCCCCAAACCAATTTCAATCTGGGGCCCTTGAGAATATATCTTCAAAATAATAATACTTAATTAAATATAAAAGACAAATTGGGCAAAGCCACATAATAAGGGAACTTAGAAATTGGCAAAACAAGGTGCAACTCCTCTTTCTGACACTAGCTATCTAGTCTAGAGCAAATTATATAATCTCCACGAACCCCATTTTCTTCCCATAGAAAATGAATTAATAAATGCAGAGGTTTGCCTTCCTTGTCACCACTTTATGCCTATTTTCCTCTATATGTTGCTCATTTATATGGAACACATTTTTCTATACCATTGTGAGGCCAAGTTTAGCTCTTGGTAAGTTTAGCAACTCCACTAGCTAGGAAAGGAGAAAGAGAGCTGATGTGGAAATTATTGAATTGTTTCATCCTTCTTGACATCTTCAAAAGACAAAGAGGCAACAAGACATTTAGATTTTCAATTTTCACCCTCCATCCACATCAAGCCTCCCTAACGTGGAGTTAACTGCCTGAATGACTCCAGCTTGGAGGCATGTTTTTATGGCTATTGTCATAATCCCCCATAATGCTTTCAATAAGCACATCACTTTTAGGTAAGAAAAAACACATAATTATAGTCCTCTTTATTATTTATTTAAAATATTATGTATGCTCAGGTCTTGCTTACTAAATAACAGTTTACACTAAAATTGGATCTCCTTCACAAAATGGGGTCAAGAAAATACAAGACACACAAGTCTAGAACAATTTGGGGGTCAGAAAATATGGAAGTGATTGAAATATAATGCAGACATGTCAAAAAAGATACAGGAGCTAGCTTGCAGGGGTTCCAAATGGCCAAGTCTAGGACAATTTGAACATCAAAATAATAACAAATAATAAATAATGAAATCTGTGAGAGTCTAGAGTTCATATTGATTTGAACAAATGAATGAATAAAAAGTAAATGAGGCAAAAGGAAAGGCTCATCTTTACAGTAGAATGCAAACTTATAAATGTAGGGAAATTGAGTTAAAAATCACCATTTGTACCCATCATAGCAATAATAGGTTTGAGCAAGAATTATCAGTACATGCTAAAAGTAATGAGTAAAATTATGATGAAGCATAAGATATTTCATCTCTAAGTATCCCTCTACAAACTATGTATAAATTACAAAGGGAAAATTAGCAGTTTCACAAGGGGAAACCTGGTAGGCACCACCTGAATTGTATTGACGTTTACATCACCGATACTGGGAGAAATTGGCATCTTGTGATTCTTGGTGTGATTTGCTAAGAAGGGCACAATGTGACTTGAGTGGTATCCCTGCCAAAAACACACAATCTGAATTGTGAGGGTACATTGGATAAATCCGAATTTAGGAACATTCTGCAAAACAGCTGGCCTGTTCACTTCAAAACTCCAAGGCTGTGGAAGACAAATAAGGCTGAGGCACTGCTACAGATTAAAAGAAACTAAGGTTAGAGAGCACCTGGGTAGTTAAGTGACTGCCTTCTGCTCAGGTCATGATCCTGGAGTCCTGGGATCAAGTCCCACATCAGGCTCCCTGCTTAGCAGGGAGTCTGCTTCTCCCTCTGACCCTCTCCTCTCTTGTGCTCTCTCTCTCTCTCTCTCTCTCTCATTCTCTCTCTCTCAAATAAAAAAATAAACTTAAAAAAAAATAAACTAAGGTTAGAAGTGGCAGCTAAATGCACTTGACGACCCTGGTTTGGAACCCAGGGTAGGGCAAGAGGGAAATGGCAAAATTTCCATAGGATGATAAATTAGATAAGAGTGTTGTATTTATTGCTAAATTTGCTGCTATTGGTAATTGTACTTTGGTTACGTAAAGAAGGTCCTTGTTCTTAGGAAAGTCATGCCACATCCTGGGGATGGCACTCTTCCATATGCCCTCATACTCCACACCTCCATGGACCCAACCGCTGAGCTCTGTCTCCCACAAATAACCCATAGAGACTTTGCCATCATCTGAGTCCAGTTGCATACTGCTGATTTTCAGATTCTTTGAAGCCAGATTTCACCTCTGTTTGGAAAAATGCTGGGAGTTGAGGAGAGGTTCCTATGCCAGAGCCGCCAAAGGATTGCGGCATGGCTCTGTTTTAATCAGGGTGATCCTTCAGCACGCTGTTAGCTTAGCTCTGGCCAGTGGCCACCATAGGTATTAACAGGAGTTGATGGGACGGGAAAAACTGAGGAGGGAGATACTGTGATCCTACAGAGAGGGCCGAGATTCTCATGTTGGATGAGAGTATATACCATTGCTGCCTGTAGCTCTGGGAGCTTCTGCAAAGTGGAATTCTGCCAAGGGAAACCAGTCTCTTGGATGAGCCGACAAATGGCATCATGGCTTCTTCCTGGTGCGCTGGTGGTAGGGAGACGATGCTTCTAATCTTGAAATAGTGGGTGAATTTATGTGTGCCGTGTGGTTTGTCGAATGTCATGTGTTCATAAGACAGCTCTGAGGGGAGGAACCCCTTCCTCTTATTTGCCGGCAGGCACATATTGGTGACGATCCTCTCACCCCCACTCACTTAACTCTCCCAGCTTTCCCAGGAAAGCTGGCCTTGCTAAAAATTCCCATTTCCATGGCTTGGCATGGAGTTGAATACTGAAAGCACCTTAATGGGAAAAGAAACGGCAAGAGCACCAGTGGACCAGCTGTAGACTGAAATCCAAACAAAGCCAGGTTTCTGAGCCCCTCGCCATATTTTCTTATGGCTAAACATGTTCCCACTCCTGTCAGAGGGGAGTGCGCATCATAAATCCACCCAAAGCTGAGTCTGTATGATAGTACTCCTCTTTGAAACCACATCAAGAACTTGCCTCAAGGTTGGAGAGATCCCAGAAACATCTTCCAGAAAAGAACACAAGCACTTCTCATTTTAAATTTTCTTTTAATGAATGGAAACTGTACAGGCATTAAAGGAAACATAGCAACTTTAATTTGTATTGTCTTTTGCTTCTGTCAGTTTAAATTAAGCTCATGATATCTGGGCACAATTTCCTATATTAAATAATACATAAAGCAAGATAATTAAAAGGTAAGTACACATGCTGGGAGAGAAACACTGTTGAGGAAAACACCAACTTTAATCTCTGCTTCTGTGGAAATGTAGTGAAACCAAGCAACTGAAAGCAAATAAACACAAAGGACACAGGCAAGGACTAGGCTTCACACTGGCTCTTTTTCCTGAGCCGCAGACTTCCATCTCCAACTATTTACCAGACATTGCACTTGGAAGTCCTTCAAGTAGACTTACACAACCAACATTCAAGACAAATTCATCACTAAGCTTCTCCCACCGCAGTCTAATGCGTTCCTTATATCGGGAACGGGAACACCTTCACTCCAGTAACCTGGGAGTCTTCCTTCACTTTTTTCTCTTCTTCAACACAACCAATCACAAGCACGCACCCATGCGCGTGCACTTCCTATCCAATCAAGCCCCACCTCCCCGGCTAGCACCCGACCCAAGCCAGGCGGACACTGCAATAGAATCCTACCTGCTCTCTCTGGCTTCAGTTTTGCCCCTTTCCTCTTCATTCTCTGGACAAATCTAAAGTGTTCTTTTTAAAACACAAACTTGATCATGCTATTGGCTGTTTTAAAACATCAATAGTGGGACACCTGGGTGGCTCAGTTGGTTAAGCATTAGCCTTTGGCTCAGGTCATGATCCCAGGGTTCTGGGATCGAGCCTCACATCAGGCTCCCTGCTCAGTGGGGAGCCTGCTTCTCCCTCTGCCGTTCTCCGTGTTTGTGCGCTCTCTCTCTCTCTCTCTCTCTCTCCCTGACAAATAAATCAATAAAATCCTTTATAAAAAATAAAACATTAGTACCTTACCTTGGGAAATACTTGGGATAAATCTTAAATTCTTAAACTTATTCCTATTATTTACAAGTCTTACTTCTCTAGCCATCAGACTTCATTGCTCCCACATCCTTGCCTTCTCTAAATTAGTCATATCGAAATTTGTTGGGTTCTTAAAACACGCCATACTGCACCCCCCACTCCCCATGCCCAAACTACTACCGTTCACTGCTAGTTTTCCCTTATTTCCCAGTCAATGTGTCTTTTCAAGTCTGTGAGTCCTTTTGCATTCTCATTTCATGCCAGAGGTATTTCTACCAGAAAGTCTTAGTGCCTGTTTACTTATCTATGTTCCCCACCAGGTTGCAAGTTCCATGCAGAATCACATATATCATGTTCATTTTCAAATCCCCAGGAGCTGGCACAGAGCAAGCACGAATAAATGGAAGGACAGAAGAAATGTATGGCCATGGCTGCATCTTAATTAGTCCTTAGGAGAGAGTGTCCTACCTGTGAACTTTGGGCAGGGATTCCGCTGGTACTAATGTAACCACACTCAGGGGCTGGAGCAAGTCCTCCGAGGTGTTCCAGTTACAGGATCAAGAGGAGGACTGCCTAGATCATCCAAAATCTCCCATTCTGCCCCCTGGGACCAGAGGCTTACACTGATAGGCTGATCGTTTCATACTAAGCTTTGAGCCCTTAGATGGCGAGATCCATGTCTCATTCATCTTTGTGTTCCCACAACACCCAGTACAACGCTTTCTGCAAGGAAGGGATTTAAGACATAGTGGTTGAATGAGAAGCCAGAACTTAGGGCCCTACACCGGGCTCCTCGAAGGCCCGCAGCCAAGACATTCTTCCCGTAGTATCGCTAATGAAGATTGCCTGCCAAGCCCGCAAGTGTGCTGGTCACCTGCGTTCTCACCATCCAGGCACTGCAGTGATCCCAATTATTGGCAGCCACAGGGTGGACAGCAAACTTTCTGGGCAAGGAAGGAAGTCAGGTCAGCAGCTACCAGAAGCTTTGACCTCTAAATTTTCAGATGATTCCTCCCTTATGCAGATCAAGCAAAATGTACAAATACTCTTTCCCTGTTTAGCAGAGTTCCTAGGGCGACCAAGACGGTGGGGTGGAAGATTTGGGGCACACTGCGGCAGGCAGCTAGAGTCTATATGTTTAACTTAGCATTGCAGAACATTTTATTTTAAGCCAGTGTATAATTAGGGAGGTTTTGTTTATTTATTATGAAAATGAGCAGTTTTGTTTATTTATTATGTAAGTATGCCTTTTATTAAAACGACTTTGTGAAAATCTAATTGCCACTACCGTAATATAGCATAGCAGTCCCTTACATAAATACATGATTATTATGTACAGTCACTTATCTGTGAACGAGTTCTGCTACTACTTTCCTTAATTAAGGATACAAAAGGGCTCCTTCATCTTTGCATATTCCCTTGCTAGGACATTGATACTCATTATTTCCTAAGTCCAAACACTGAAACTGTGTCAAGAATGCATCCATCACTGCATGGGTACTTAGAGTCAGCGGAATTTTCAACCCCGTCAGCAATTTCTGCAATTTGCAATTTCTGTATGTCTGACATGTGTTTTTATTGGTGAAGATCACTTTCAAATACCAAGATCATGAGAATGATTCTTCGGGTAGTCTCTGCTGCAGCCTAATGTAATGACAGTAATTAACAGCCTGTGATTAGCAGCCACTCCAGAAAGTGTTTGAATGTTAATTTGCTTCAACTAATATGCAGCACTTCTGTGTAATGAGATCTAAGCTATAGGTTCATGGGGAAAGCAAATTATTTTCCAGCATTTAATCATACAAATGATTCTTAGTTAATCACTTGAACAGTAAACCTCAATGTTCTAATAAGTGACATTTGTTTTTCTGTCATTCCGTTTATTATGGGATAGGCCAGGGCAAAGATAGTATTTTTCTTAAGGTCAGATTCCCACTTGCCAGCAACATCACTTTTAAATAAAGGCTTCGCAATGTAGGGAATGGAATGGGGTTGTGGGCAGGTACGAAATTCAGAGAGAACCTATGCCATTCCACATTTTGCCCTTCTGACTGTAAATTAGTGTCATCTTTACCTCAGTTTACATATCTGTGGAATGGCATGAATGACCCTTTTCTCTGTAACACAAATATCCTGACACTTGATGTCTGTCAAGACATTGAGAACAGGGTGTTGCTCGTTAACCAAGCATTAATTGCTTGAATCCCTGTAGTTATAAGGTTGAGTAGGAAAGCAAAAGTCACCGGAACATGAACATATTCACTAATGAATTGACTTCTTCAAAAATAAGTGCCCTCTCCACATTAGCCTGGAACTGCTCAAGTCACAAAGCGAAACCATTGACAAGGGACGATTTGGCCAAGTTGTACCAGCTAAGAATTGACAACACAGTAGGCATTTCGAAAGACAATGATTTAAGTACCCAAGAATAAAAAGAATAAAAACTGGATGATACCCTAAGACTATTTTTTTGTAAACGAACTGACTTCACATTTACACTAAAAAGGTCAAGCATGCCATAAAAGACACTGAGTCATGTTGTCACAGTGTCACCAGAAAAATTATACCAAAATCAACTCTCCCTTGGTCCTTCATTTTTAGAATTGGCACATAGTTTGCGAGTATGATCTGAAGGTGGTCAGTCATGAGAGACCACCTTCAGATGTTTTTTATAATTTTGGTTTTTTAATAATTTTTAATAATGTTTTTATAATTTTTATTTTTATAAATTTTAAATTTATATTTAAAATTATATTTAAATTTATATTTAAAATTTAAAAATTTTTAATAATTTTTAATAATGTTTTTTATAATTTTGGTTTCCTTTTTCAGCGAGGTCCTATATTTAACAAGTACTATGAAATTTGAGTCTTTGTTTTCTACAAATTTACCTCATGTAAACTCTTCCCATTAACTACTACCCTTGGTTGGTGTTGGGCTCATTTTCAGGGATCCTGATTAGTAATGAGAATAATTCTTCTGCAAATTCTTAAGGACCAGAATTAAATGAGATCCCTTTACTGTATGAGTGGAGTATAGGTCTTATGAGCTCACATGGAGATAACATTAAGGCCAAGCACCTATCAGATCCATAATCTCAAGGAGGCATGGTTTCCTCACTGGGAGTCAATATCTGCCTGTGAGGTTTGATGTAAAAACACTCAGAAGGGGTTCCTGTTAACCTCTCCAACAGATGTCCGAACCCCAAGCTTGGATGTTCATTCTTCTGATTTACCAAAACAGAGGTTTCATCCCTAAAGTAATTATTAATAATGACGTATCAGTCATTTAGATCTTAACTAATGGACTCACTGGATCCTTTCCTAGAATAAGTTTCATGACTTTATAACTTAAATACACTGCTTTGGAAAAGGAGAAAGTGGGTTTTTGAAGAGAGGAGAGAAACAAAAAAGGAACTTGAAAGCAATTGGGAGAAAAAACCTTTACCTCTCACTTCTCTATTTTGCCCAGAATTATCCCAGGCCTGGATGGCATTTTGGGGGGAAGGAACACCAGAAAATCCTGACATTTCCCAAATGTCTCTCCCATCATTTGTCATTGTCCTTGAAGTCTGTCACTTAAGATTCATCCTATCCTTTGACTCACTTTTATATAAATTATTTTAAGGAAAGAATCATGGATGTGGCAAAGATTTAGCAAAAAAAAAATATATATATATGCTCATGGTAGCATAGTCTATAACAAAACACTGAAAAAAATCTGAAGGCCCAGCAACTGTGGTTTATCTCTACAATGGAATCTCTATAGAGCCACTAAAACATCACTGCAGAGGATACGTGAAAATACGCCTCTGATATTTCATTAATTAAAAATCCATTTACATTGGAGTAACTACATATGATCCCATTTTGTAGAGAAGTAGAACTAGAGATACTGTAAAGGAAGAAAAATAAACATCCCAGAATGATTAGCCAGACAAAAGTAGTTCACAACTCACAAAAGCCAAATGTAAGCTGGTGGTAAACCAAGAATGGGAGGAAGGAGCGCTGGGTCCTCTCTTGAGAGCCACAGAACTGGGAAAAGTGGCTCTCCTTCTGCTCCTACCAGTCAACTCTGGGACTCAATGTTTGCTCCACAAAAAATAGAGCATCTGTTTCCCCAAAGGCACACAAGGAAAGACATAGGATCTCTGTATAAGAGGAATTCTTTTGACAATGCTATAATGGGTAACAAGTGCTCAAGAATGACTTTTCTAGAACCTCATGTCATTTCATTTATCCACTGATTAACCCATTATAGTGGCTATGAAGCACCAGGCTCCATGAAATGCTATACCAGCACCTCCCATTCACCCACTCTCCCCACCTCCACTGTTGCCACCCTAGAAAGAGCCCCCTTCCTTCCTTCCTTTCTTGATTCCTTATTTCTTGGCTTCCTTTTTGAATCATTTGCCCAGAAGAGCCCATGACCATAAACTGGCAGTGTTAAAATGTTTCTGTGGCCCAGAAAAATGAAACGGTTGGGATACCAATGCAATTACCCATGTATTAGAGTATATTTTTCACTTAATGTTGCCTGGCCGCTAGTAAGTTAAAAAAAAATATTCTCATCGCTGCACTTAGAGAAGACTTTACAGTTACTTATGACCCAAAAAACAAAGGTTCCAAGATCTACTGCTAAGAGTGTATTTACATGTCCCAAAGCATAGAGAGAGAGAACTTAAATCAGTATGAAAAATGAACAGGATAAATCAGAAAAATATAGTTAAGCCAAGGGAGAAAGAGGCTTTTCCTTAGGGCACTTGGCTCTCCAGTGGCGTCTCATTGTTGACTAGCTGATTTTAGCTGATTTGAAACTGGCCAGAATTTCTAGCCAAATGAGTAGCATTTCTTGTCAACAACATCCATAGGTCATTCTTTTCCATTACTCACTATGGGTTTTAGGTTTTGATCTTGCTCATTCATTTGATGTTCTAATCAAGGTTCAGCTCCCTCCTCTGTTTTCTAAATTGTCCCTAACTTTAAAAAAAAAAAAAAAGAAATAAACTACTTTAAAAAACAAAACACTGAGGGACTACGAAGTTGCTCTCAAAGTTAAACAGCAAAATATGTTACCAGATACCTATTCGATCTAATTATCCAGCCCAACAAAACTATCCTCTCCAAGCAAATCTCACTAAAACCCTCTTTAGGTGGTGCTTTTTAACTTCCTGGCTGCTGTCTGGCTCCCTCACCCTCCTCCCCACAATGTTCTGCACACCCGCAGTCCCCTCCACGTGAAGCAGTTCTGACACTATCTTGAGAATCACCAGTGATCGTCGGAAAATGCCAGCCAAAATCTATCTGCAAGAACATCTGCTCAACAGTGCAAAACTGATGTAATTACCAACCATCATCTTTTCTCCTCCTGCTGGGGTAACTGCTCCAAAGCATGACTTTTTGCCCTGAGCTAACAAGATCCAGAAACTCCCTGTTATGTACAAAACCTGCCACTGAAAACCCATGTAGCTTCAACACAAATTATAACCCAGTCTCGCAACTACAAGAGTCGCTCACACCCCGTGCCACCGGGTCTCAGAGAGTCTTGCTCAAAACCTTGTGAGTCCCAGACCTCATCCTCTACCCCCTACCTGGTTTTGTCTACTATAAATGGTCTCCCAAACAGTATCACAGGAGAAGAGAGGATATATCTGCCGTTCCAATAACATTGTTTTAAATGTACAACTACTGAAAAGAGGAAATGCCAAATGTCTGAACTGGAACTGAGGCAGAAAGAGGAATTTTTAAAAAAAAATCCTTCGTTGTTTTTTTTTTAAGGAGGCTCCAAGACCAATGTGGTCTTTGAATGCGTGACCCTGAGATCAGGAGTCAGATGCTCTACTGACAGAGTCAGCCACGTGCCCCAAGGAGTAAAGAAATCTTTATTGAGCATCTACTATTTGCCAAATATTGTCCTGAATGCTCTTCATACGGGTTCTCATTTAACTGAGGTTTAAAAAAAACTGATAATCAAGAAAGTCCCACTTTGGACCCATTAAGATTAGGAGAGACATTTAGGCTTCACCTCTGCTTCCTAATGATGTGGGAACATTTAACCAATAATGATGAAGAAGTCTAAATTCTAGTATTTATTTCCATTTATGTTAAGGGAATAAGGGTGAAGAGACCATGTAGTTCAGAGCATGGCACAAACAAGCTTTGGAGCTTCCAACAGTTGTCAGTTTCCACAATTACAAAATGATGGAGTTGGATTTGCCAACAGCTAAGACCACTAGTAGTGATAGAACATCAAGATTCATTGATCCTACAAATCAAATTTCGTTTCCAAAATCTTTTGAAGCACACACTTATTCCTCTCATTTTTTATTTCTCTTATTTTTTAAAAGATTTTATTTATATGAGAGAAAGAGACAGCATGGCGGGGGAGGGCAGAGGGAGAGATACAAGCGGGCTCCCCACGGGACTTGATCCCAGGATCCTGGGATCATGACCTGAGCCAAAGGCAGACACTTAGCCAACTGAACCACTCAGGCACCCCATTTTTTATTTCTCTTAAATTCATGATTAGGGTGAGAACAAATGAAACCTGGTATCAAGATGACTAACAATTAATAATGAGATTCTAATGAATTATTTTGTTGGATTATTTGTTGTTTTTGTTTTTTAAGAAAAGATTGGCCATGTGACCTTTCAAAACAAATGCACTCAATCAGGCAGAACTGAGATAGAAAAGGGTACTCCCATCCCGGAGTGGAATTATGTCCAGTGTTCATGTAAAAGTAATTGTAGATGGTGAACAAAACTACGGAGAACATGGCCTCTACTTGATCTTTTGAGAGGAAATTTTATTTTTACCTTGCTAAATGAAAATAATGTTGGGGCATGTGCATGTGCCAGGTAGATGAAGGTATTTGGTATCAACGGATGGAAAACGTTGCCTTTTTTAACATAAGTCATCATGAAAGAAATCTCTGTCACTCTGGCTTGGATGTATGAGGCCACTCTCTAGCTCTTAGACCATGAAAGCCTCTAAAAGTCAATGAATAATTCATGAAATGTTTGCCATGTTTATCTTTTGTGTCTGCGCACTGTGTCAGGCACTTGAGTGACTGGCTGGACATCCCAAAGTAAGACAAATGGCTTGATCCATTAAGACAGATACAGCAGACGGTGGAAATACAGAGTGGAAAAAACTAACTGCAGACAGAGGGGAAGGAGAGGCACAGGGTTGAGGGCAGGCTCAGCACCTTGGCCTCGGTATCTTCTGAGGGTGACCGACAGAGAGTTTCCTCCACAGGGCAATTCACCACGGTTTGTCCGGCCCCAGAGATCTTCGCCACATTGGGAAATGTTGTCTGACCCATGAAATGAGGCATGTGGTTTATTTAGCCAATTCCAATTTCCTATTATATGAATAGTTTGATCTCACTAGCCTCCATGACGTTGTGCTTTTCTAAAATAATAATGAGCTTGGGATTTAAATTATTTATTAAATTCTAACGTTTCTAATCACAAAAAGTCTCACTACTCACAAACCAACTCATCCTCCACACTAATGGTTCTAAATGCTTATCGGTAAAGGGAGGACATAGACCCACAAAAGAGCTTTCCCAGGGTTCCAAAAGAAAGCTGGGTGGAAAATCCATAGCTGAGAACTGTGGGCTTTTTTTCAGAGTCCTGGCCCTTAGGGGGCCAGTTCAGATATTATCTTGTATATCTTATTATAGACTTAAATGCTGAAGTGATTATGTTCTGCAAAACAGAGGTACCTCGATGGCCTGGCGATCTTCTCTGAAACAGAATATGTGACGTCCCCCAGGGGATGGCCAGAATCACACAGAGAGATGGACACCAGAGGACTTCCCAGTGTTTCATGAAGGTAATTACCCACTTGCAGGCCAAGGATTAGGAGATCCTGAGTTTTCCCTAACATGTGAAGAGAAAGAAGAAATGCTGATGACCTCCTCTGTGCCAGGCAATAGGCCAAGCACCTGTTGTGTGCCAAGGTTAGAGCCTGACTTTCTTTTCTCACAACATCCAGATCTGAGATTCACTGACGGAGAACAAGGAAAGCAAATTGGTTTGACTCCATGCCAAATCCTTTCCCTTGGTTGTAGTGTCTGGGAATAGGTACTGAGAAGGATTCGAGACCAGAGCAGGACTCAGTAGGAAAAATGTTGGCATAAACTACAGGTGTCTTTGACAGAGCCAGGGAGAAAGCTGCAGCACTCCTGTCTTACGCCTGCTGTTCCCGAGGGGACATGCTCACATACAGCCACACACAAAGCTGTGTCCTCAGAAATGAGTGGGATGTAGACGGAAAAATACCAAATGGTTGTCGCTAGACTTAAGGATTTGTGTCAAACAGCGTTTTTCAAAGTAGAGACAGTGAACCAACAACCTTGGAATCCTTGGGGGTGCAGCTCCCCAGATCATTTTTATGAACATAAATTTTTTTTGAAAGTCTTATTTAATTTTAGAGAAAGAGAGCAAGAGCAAAAGAAGGAGAAGGGGCAGAGGGAGAGGAGAGGGAGAAACTCCAGCAGATTCCCCTCTGAGTGTGGATGCTCTCCTCGGGCTTGAACTCACAACCCCAAGATCATGATCTGAGCAGAAATCAACAACCGGTTGCTTAACCTTGACTGTACCACCCAGGTGCCCTGAATATAAAGGTTTAGAATGACCACGAGGGTCCTTAGGATTGCTGGACTTCAAGGTATGTGGGCTTCCTGAGCAAAGAGTTTGCCTTCAGGTCAGCATTTTCAGGTTCAGTTTCTTAAATGTAATTATCATACTTCATCTAAAGTTGATCTGTCTACCAGTCTTCAATTTCTGCTGGTGCTAACCTTCACCCTAGCCTTCTGAGGGTACGTGCTGACTCAGAGTGGGTGGGGCAGGCACAATGTAGGTGTTTTCCCCACCCCGGGGTCAACCACCATGTAGCTCCAACCAAAAAAAAAATCAATAAATAGATAAAAATCAATAAAATAAAATAAGATTTTTTAAATAAAAATCAATAAATAAAGCGAAGGGAACTGAATGTCCTTGAGGGATATTTCTATCCTGTATTGAAACACATACACTATCTCGGGCTCTAGATGAGAATGTATCAAACCAAACATACAAACCAGCCACAGTGAGCATCTGGGACAGAATCGCTAACCATCTTTACATTTAATGCTTTTCCAAGTTACCAGTCTGTCACTGTGTTTTTTCATGTATAGGATTGATTCTTACTTTAACTCTATTCCATTTTTAGACTGAGGTATTTGGGGGAGCTACGGCCATCTTATCAGTAATATATTTGCAATTCTCCTTACAAGGTGAGTTGCTTCAGGGGGATTTCCAAAGGCCACTAAACACATTTTGTTATGTGACTTCTTTATTCTAGTTATCATGATCCCTCATGATCTCACCTCCCAATTCTGGAAGTGCAACTTTTGGGGGACCACAGAAGATCTATGGTGACTAGAAATAATCCCTATGAATTAATTTTGAAGATGATGACATACTTAAATACTTAATTTACCCAAGGCACAAAAAGGAGCTCTCTCAGAAAAGTGGTGTAATAAAAATGATGTTTGAGGTTGAGGTTGGGGCAAACAGAGACCTACAGTCCGGAAGAAGTTACCACTGACCAATTCAGTTACCACTGTAGTAATTTCTAGACAGGATAATTAGTATGGGGAAAGAGAACAGATAGGGCCAAATCAAAGAAATGGAAGTTTCACTAGAAATGAGAGGAATTAGAATGGAAATATAAAGAAAACAGGGTTGAAAACGACTCAAAACTAGCTCATAGAGAATGGCGGCTCTGTTGACGTCAGCAGAGAATGTGAAAAGCAGAGGCCTTCTCTACACTTAGGAAGACACTTTTTCAATAAGTCTCTTACGAACTTTCTTTGAGTTTTTCACACCTTTTTTTTCTTTTTTAACTAAGAACTCAAAATTGAATTTAGTACTTCCATAAGATCCTGTCCCAGTACCAAAGTAAGGAAGAGGGGAGGAAAGGAAGGGAGAAAAGAAGATTAATTAATCATAAATGTATAAGAGTATCTTCCTCCCTCTCCCATTTCCTATCCTAATGAGATGATACACAATTAAATAAGAGTAAATCACTGCCTGACTAAACATATTCATCCTGTAATTCTTCCTGCCCTCCAGCTTCAATTCTGCCAACTCTGTTTGCTCTCCTGTCGGTGTCTTTCTATGGGACAGCAGTCCCTGTATTCATGCTTTGGAAGAAAGACGGACCCAGAAAGAACAAACTTGAACACTGTTAGGGAGATAATAGAGTAAGATATGCTTCTGTAAGGGAAATTCCAAATCCCAGTGCTTCATATGCATAATAATAATAGGGCCTGCTTAACATTTCGGCTAATTTAGATCAGGCTCTGATTCCTGGAGTCGGTTCCTTCTATACCGCACTGCTCTGCCAGCATTCATTAGATATAATCTGCTGGCTAACATCTTTGTGGTGCCTGGAAGGTCTACTTAAGGGCTTCAGGGTGAACATGCAGAAAGGAAGCTTTTTTTTTCTATTAAGGAAGACTTTTCAAAAGGAAAACTTCCTTCCTGGAGCTCTTAGTGGTTTGGCCTAAAAGCTTTTCAAAAAGACAGCATCTGGGACGCCTGGGTGGCTCAGTCGGTTAAGCAGCTGCCTTTGGCTCAGGTCATGATCCCAGCGTCCTGGGATCGAGTCCCACATTGGGCTCCTTGATCGGCGGGGAGCCTGCTTCCGGAGAGAGCCTCCCTCTCTCTCTGCCTGCCATTCTGACTGCCTGTGCTCGCACTCTCGCACTCTCTCTCTCTCTCTCTCTCTGACAAATAAATAAATAAAATCTTAAAAAAAAAAAAAAAGATAGCATCTTCCCCTTACACCCATTCATCATTCCAGCTTCAAAAAGCCATTTCTACAAATCAGCTTCTCTCACTTAGTGCAGTGAGGTTCCAGGAGGAAGCCTGGTGTTTATCACCATGGGGAGGGTTCTGGACTGCAGGGCAGTGGTGGAATGGGCTAAGGAAAGAGTTGAAGAGATACTTGGCCAGGAACCAAAGAAGATCACTTTGGAAGACACTTTTCCTACTGAGACGCCTGACCTTTTATTAATAGTTAGACTCTTTCTTTATTCCAGAATCTTTTCCCATCACAACTTCAGCTTCTGCTTTATATTTTCTTTTCTCTTCTCTTCTTTTTTTTCCCCCCTAACTTGAGTCTTGAGTGTCTTCCTGACTGAAGGCATGATCGCCTGGGGCACACACATTAGGGTTCTTCGTTGATACTAATCTAGGTCTCTGTATCAATTCTAGATCACCACTGTCTAATTCGTTCACCAGTTGCTGCATGACCTATGTGGGCAGAGTGACTCAAGGGCATTGGGGAGTGCTAACAAAATCATTTCCAAGTGACATAATAGTTCCTCAAGTGTTTTCCAGGGAACACTAAGTTTTTCCTCTAGAACATAATATCTGATTCTCTTGCAACTCTCCACTACCTGACCGTTTATAAATCAGAGGGTTTGGTTAACAGTGGAAGCAAAGAACACGAAATATCTCAGAGATAATTAAATGGCTTTGTTCATGGCAGGAGAGCTTCAGGCGAAGGACTTTGGATTTTCAGACCTTTGGGGCAAGGTCATTTCTATTGTAAGTTTATGCATCAAGTTATGTTGATCTGGCATAATTAAATTTTTAATTCCTTGGACTTTGTTTTGATTCAGCATTTACTAAGTCACCTTCTGACCACAATTTGATTGTCTAGAGGGAAAAAGTAAGTTTATCTTCCAGACTTGGAATAGATTGATTCCAGGAGCAAATACATTTCTGCTACCAAGGAAGTAGAAAATTAGAAGTTACGGTTTTATGTATCAGTCACGAGTTTGATTACCATGAGCGTAATCCTGAGAGATGAATCTATTCTTGGTGTGCAGTAAAAATCAAGTTTTTGTACTTATAAAAGAGAATTAGTCTCTGGGCCATGTAAATCCACCAAGGTAACAAATGCTATTCCACGCCATGGTGGACGCTGACACATTAACCATCTCCGAGGCAGAAACATACTCCCTCTGTACTAGGCTCCTTGCCCCTTCTAGTTGCTTTTCTGAAACTCTGCTAACCAGACTGGAACTTGACAACATTTGATATTCACAACTTGCTTGAATAAAATCTTCTTTCCAGAATTTACAGACCAATTGCCAGGTGAGCTTTCCTCAACTATTATAAATGCATCTGGGCTGTAGGAAGCATGTTTCACAACCCTAGACCAATGACAACAGCTTTCCACTCCACATTTGTTCTGTGACTCTCATAAATGAATGACTTCTGTCATATCTCCTTGTCCTCCAGTAAGCCACCATTAAATTCCTGATGCCACTCCTTCAGTTCATTGACTAGGATAGGGTTGTCCATTTTTCAAAATAAATGATGCCATGTAGTTCTCAATACTGTATATTTTTTGACATGATGGAGAAAAAAGCCTATAAAATCACACCTAAGTACTGTTACTGACACATGATCAACCATTTGACCAGTGACCCAACGTAACACATCTCGTGTGGAAATGTTACCTCTGGCTATCTCAAGGTCATACATGAAGCTGAAAGAATCCCTTCTACAAGAAAATGTTATTAGTTAAGATACTCAAAGCTGGTCATAGTCAATTCTGTCTGCTTCAGATAACTATCGTCTTCCTTCAAGGAACTCAAGACAATAGGAAACAGTTAATTTCCTGTCTCTTCGTTTCCGGATGCCCAGGCCCTAATAATGCCTGACATTTAACTCAATAAAAATGTGTTGATTGAATTCATTGAATGATTAATTAATTTAAATTTTAGCTTTCTATTCCCAATTCTGTTTTTCTATCCTATATTCCTACTTCTTTTTTTCCCCTTTCATCTTGAAAGTGTACCTCATGTCACCTGCCTGTCATAATTTTATGCCTTCATCTTTTTGGGGGATAGATGATAAAAATAGTAATAATTAGAAATGCATAAACCATCAAAACCATAGGAAGGCTGAAAAGTTCCCACGGAGCACTGAAGGATCAGTCTAAGTTAGATCCTAAATGATATGTAAGTGGAACACACTTTGTACACAGCACATTAGTTACAAAGTATTTTCTTTCTTATTTTAAAATACCATAGTAATATAAATAATCACATATTTGTATAATGCTTTATAGTATATGAGCACTTCCATAAACATTCTCTACTGATGCTTTTAAGAACCATATGGCTCTATCTGTATGCATTGAACATGTTTTTTGTAAAAATTCTGATGTCCTAAAGCCTATCATTTTATTCTTAAATCCATTTCATTTTCTCATCCCATTGTCTCCATTTCAAATAGCAAATCATAGTTTCATCTTTGCTTGTTCAGGTGTTACCCCCTTTTGTTTCTTGGCTTTGAGGTCTGCATTTCCATAAAGCCTCTGTATTTATGATTGTGTCATTGGTTTATATTTCTTGAATAAAGAACAAATGGCTTAGCAAAGAGTGAAAATAGAACTCATCATGGTTCCATGTTATGAATAAATTTCGGAAGATATGTACATCAATGCTTCATTACACTTATGTATTTGCTTAAATATTAAACATATGTTTTCCAACCCAACACTGCACCATGATAGAGCTCTGCTGTATCCAAAGGTTGTAAAATTCAGGGGAAATCCCAGCATGCTGTAAATTTCTTTGTTCTTATTGGTATTCTGGGTGACCTTATAAACTCACATATACAAAAATCATCTTAATTTCAAATTCATTGTCTCTGGAGGGGGACAGAAAATGTTCCCAACATGGAATCCAGGGTTCCTTGGATAAGTGAGCAAACCCAGGGTCACCTTTGCAAACCAGCTGCATTAATGTTCTTTCCTTTCCCATCTTGGTGGAAGAAAACTCCACTCACCGTTAAGACCTGCCCCGATTCCTCACATTTCAGAGATCTCCACATTTCAGACAACAAATTCTCTTCTCTGATACAAATTGGAAATGGAGTGTGGGAATGTTGGAAGGGAAGACATTACTACCGTTGAAACAAGGTTAAAATTGCAAGGCACGGGCAGCGACGGCCTCTCCTTCCAGCCAGGCTCTGTGGCTACACCCGGCGCCATGCTGCGTGGCTGGATGGGGTAGCCCAAGTGCCACGATTATGCTTACAGCAAGGTTGAGGTCTTAGGAAAGGCCTGTCTATACTCCATGGGCTCCTCATCCAGGTGCTTTTTTACTGTGCAAGATTTTCTCAATAGCTGCACTTATACTACCTAACAGTGGGAAGGAATGAGAGAAAGTTTAATTCCCTAACACTTTGATATTAACAAACTTAATCACAGATGAATGGGAGAAGATAGAGACTTGTCCACAGTAGCCGTGGTGGCTTCTTGGCCATGTGGACAAGCTGAGGCTGAGGCTGCTGGCCCAGAGGTCCCCCCTCCCCATCTGTGACCATGACCTTGACAAGGTTTGCTAGGAAACTTTTGGTAGATTCTCAAGCTATTTCATCCCAAATTACTATGAATGGCAAACCTCTGTCTTACAAATGTGTTTAAACTTCTGAATCCACTGTGATTGCCCAGCAACCCCCTGTGCTCCCCCCACATTGAACTGTTCCAGCGTCCCTGTGTCTGTGCTACCGGAAACGCGGCCTTCTCTGCCTGATCTCCACCTGATCTCTACCACTTCTTTAAGAGGAACATTTTCGCATTTCTGAGGAAGGAGGGAGTGTTAAGAAAACTGCTAGCTTCTAGGCAAGTAGTTTTATTCCATGCGCGTATGTGAAATCAGGCTTGCTTAGGAAGTATTCGTGTATCTGATTATCATCTCAATTAAGTGATTTACACTGATAGCACCACAAGTGGATGAATTCTACTCAAATGTGGCTCTTGAGCTGTCCTGAAAATATCTTTTAAGAAGATTACATTGTGAAGCAGCATTGAAAAGAAAAGTTATCAGGAACACAGAAGGATGCTTGTCCTGTTCTGGGCAATACGACTAAGGTGACCAAACTCACAAAATCGCGCAGTGACGTTTGAGAAAGACCAAAACAAAGAGAGGTTGATGTGACTGATTCAAGCATCATAAGGGTGTCTCAAGAACCAGATACGTGTCTGTCAGGAGATTCCATCTGACTCTCAAGAAAAGCTACTTAAAATTTCTTTCGGCTAAGCAGAAAACACTGCATGTTTAACCAAACACGACACGCAAATGAAAACATGGTTTTCTTCCATAACCCTCAATTCTTAGATTACTAGCCCTAAAGGTGGTAACAAGATCCAGGTCACAAGTGTCAGCTGTGGAAAGCCACCTGCCACTGTCTTGCCTCATACACAGAACCTACTGACTACCAAAAGTAATTTTTTTTTTATTGCATGGGAATTTTTTTTAATTTTTATTTTTTATAAACATATTTTTATCCCCAGGGGTACATGTCTGTGAATCGCCAGGTTTACACACTTCACAGCACTCACCATAGCACATACCCTCCCAAAAGTAATTTAAAAGGCTCTTTATCTCAATATGGGCAAAGCTAAGTTGCAAACTTAAGAGTATGAGAAGAAGGAAGTACATAAATACATGCCATTAGCAGGTTTTGTCTTAATGTTCGTATTTAATAGAATGTTTCTTCTCTTGTCTCCAAGGCCATTTTTCGACCAAAGGAACATTGTCCAACTGCTAACATCTTAGACTCAAGGAAACCCAGTGTTTACGTCCTAGGCGTTCCCGTGAGCCATGCCTTTCATCCTTAGGGCAACATTATGAGCCAGATCTCTCATCCTACATATGAAAAAACTGTGGCTCGGGGTTTCTAGGTCACTTGCCCAAGACATGTAGCTAGGAGAGTAGTGAAGCACTTGAACTTGTTTGTAGTCTAACTCCGGTGCCAAAGTCCTTGACCATTGGGCTCTCTTGCCTCCCCTCTCCTTCCTAGCACTAAAATCACAGTGACTCTGTTGAGGGTATGTCAGCCATGTCTTCTGAATGCCGAACTGTCCGAGCTCATTGGCTTAATTATCAATATAATGGGCCTGAATGGCCTAAGAACACAGAGACATCACTAGCTGAATGAGTTCCTATGGAACGACCAGCTTTAAAAGAAGGCTGCCATCTTTCCATCTCATTTTCCCCTCTGCCGTAAGCTTCCCAAATAGATGAAGACTCCTTTTACGCAGAAACCTCTGGCTTGTCCCCTCCGTCTCACCTGCACACATTGCGCACCTAGGAAGCAATCTGTATATACTAATTAATGAACTAATCATCACCCTAAAGAAACTGAATTGTAATTTGTTCCTGAAAAAAAAAATCTGGGCTTTTTCACCTGCTCTTACTATTGTTCAGTATACTGGGGGTTTGGAGTCAACAGTTAAGAATTCATCTTTGGTGGATACCTGGGTGGCTCAGTCAGTTAAGCGTCTGCCTTAGCAGTTCATGATCCGGGAGCACTGGGATCAAGTCCCACATCAGGCTCCTTGCTCAGTGGGGAGCCTGCTTCCCTCTCTGCCTGCTCTGCCTGCCATTCTCCCTGCTTGTGCTCTCTCTCATTCTCTCTCTCACTCTCACTCTTGTTCGCTCTGCAATAAATAAATAAATAATCTTTTTTTTTTTTTTTAAAGAATTCATCTTTGGGTCCACCTAAAACTTGTTCTTTTAACTTCTTTCTCTCTTCTCTCTCAACACTAAAAGTCATCATGATTCAAACTCAATAATTACAATATCCTTATTTTACACCTGGGACATTTGTAATACCCACTGATCTTCTAGAACCTAGCAGCTGAGTCTAGGAGCTCCAAGAAGAGTGTCCTATCCTCTGCACCCAGACTACGAGCCCTCATACCTCAGTCACCCCAAAGAGGCCTGGTGGGCAGCTGTCAGTGATCTCTGGAGGAGCTCAGAACCCATTCCTAGAAGGCAGGAAGTGACACAGACAAAAACTATTTTAATAGACTGAGCCTTTAGAGTTGAGCTATGTGGAACCAAATGCCAAACTTCAAGAAAATACCATTTAACTTTGGTCTGTTTTCCCATTCTAAGGAGCAGTTGTGACAACTTCTGTTGCTACGTCCAATGAGATTCTTCCTTCTTGGATTGAGACTGGCAAGAAGTATCTGTGAAATTTTGTATCTGTTTGGATGTTAAAAGAAGGAACATAATAAATAACCCATTTTTGTGGCCAGGGAGCTCTGACCTTTATTGACTTCTGAAATTAAAAATTACTTAACATCCCCATCTTTGTTTTTCTCAGGGTTAGTATTTCTATTCAAAGTGGAAGCTGGAATAAAACATTCCTTTAGAAATCATTCAAATTAGTCTGCCATAAAAATCCTAAAGGACCTAGAACATGTTCTAAAATTATATTTCAAAATTTGATTTATCTAAATTTTAAACACCTAGATTTAACCTTGTATTCTCTCATTTTGAGCTTTAACCACTATTTGGTATTTATGGAAAACAGCTCTAGTTAATGAAAGAGAATATATACTATTAAAAATCTATATGCCGATTAGATTTATAGAGCATAATTCAATAATTTTTTATAAAGCAATAAAAACACTTGCCAAGTCTCATGAAAAACAACCATATGTTTTGGTTTTAATAATGAAAATGTTTTATAAATAAGCTCCAATTATGGTACATATTATTTAAAAAGCATTGAATCTTTTCCTCTTCCAAGTATATTTTTTCTCTATTTTTTGAGGCACCCGTAATAATTTTCATGTAAATTTATAGTATTTCCAGATTTATTCATTTTTTCACCACAAAAGTAACAGTCAATGTTTTCCCTTTTAGTTTCCAGTGTGCCTTAAAAGGACATTTATCGAGTTAGATAACCAATGTATCAATTAAGAAAACATTTTTTTCTTATAAGAACTACTTTTATTCATGGATTTCAAAGCAAATTAATTCATAAGCATAGATTCTTCTACCAAATTCAGGGACAGATTCATTCCATGAATTAATATGCACAATTAGATTATATGAAAATAAAACTTTTAATGACTTTTATACATCCCCATATCATTTATGTGTAAGGGTGAAATACTGTCTGATTCTTTCTGGAAAGCAATTTGGCAATGTGTATTAAGAGCTTAAAAAATCCTTATCCTTGGACCCAAAGTCTGTCATGAGGACATAATCACCAAGGCACACTATAATTTCTATATGAGTGTGTTTATTACAGTGCTATTTAGGCTAGTGACAAACTGGAAATATCATCAGTGTCCAACAATATAGGCCTGGTTAAACAACTTATGGTCAATCTATTTGATGGAAACTGAACAGCTATTAAAATTTAATTTTTTTTTTTTTAAGATTTTATTTATTTATTTGTCAGAGAGAGAGTGAGCAAGCACAGGCAGACAAAATGGCAGGCAGAGTCAGAGGGAGAAGCAGGCTCCCCACCCAGCAAGGAGCCCGATGTGGGACTCGATCCCAGGACGCTGGGATCATGACCTGAGCCGAAGGCAGCTGCTTAACCAACTGAACCACCCAGGCATCCCAAAACTTAAGTTTTTAAAAAATATTTATTATATGGAGAAATGCCTAAGAGAAAATATTAAGTTTAAAAAAAGGCAAAACTGTACATGCTAGTTTTTAACATTTCCAAAATTAGACTTACAGTCTGTATACTGTAAGTGTACAAACACACAAGAATGGAAGAAAACACACACAAAAATATTGATTTTTGGTCTTGATTTTCTTTCTGAGTGGTGGGATTATGAGCAATTTAAAATTTCCTTTCTAGGAGCACCTGGGTGGCTCAATGGGTTAAAGCTTCTGCCTTCAGCTCAGGTCATGATCCCAGAGTCCTGGGATTGAGCCCCACATCAGGATCTCTGCTCAGCAGGGAGCCTGCTTCCTCCTTTCTCTCTGCCTGCTTCTCTGCCTACTTGTGATCTCCATCTGTCAAATAAATAAATAAAACCTTAAAATTTCCTTTCTATTTTTATATGTTCTACAATGCATATGTACTATTTTTACACTCAGAAAGAAATATGTTACTTAAAATATTACAAATCTAACAAAATACGGTAATAGTTAAATAAATGATATTGAAGAAAATGATTTGCTAATCTAAAAAGTTGTTTACATGTAAGTAAAAAAGGCATCTCCAAAATATTTTGTGTGATATGATTGGATCTGATTGCATAATATGATTATCTAAATATTAATACTATTTGTGTTTTACTACACTAATAACCTATGTACATTGTAAATTATACATAAAATGAAAATACTAAGAGGATGAGATTGAAAATACAAATGGAAATTCTTATGAAACTTATAAAACTATATAATTTTATTCTCCCTGTTTGTTCCCCAGAGGAACCACTATCTGGAAGATGTAAAGGAGCCTTCATAACTTATCATTTTACTTTGCAACATATCTACATACCCATAACAAAACAGAAGTACCTAGTGAATTTTAAAAATTGTTATTAATAGTTTCAAAGTGTATATATAGATATATTCCTTTCAAATTGCTTTTATCCGTTAACTATGTGTTTTGGGGATGTAGCCACGGAGATAGATCTATTCTAATTCATTCATTTTAACCACTGTACACTGTTATTCCATTTTATGATTTTACCATTTCTTTTTCTCTTTCATCACTAATAGACATTTCTGGTGTTTCCGATTCTTTACCATTTCATTCTGCACCGAATAATCTTGCATGAGACTCCTTATATACACAACCAAAAGTTCTTCCCTGTAGATAGTTAGACTAGGGATTGTTGGAATATGCTTGACTTGAACTGTAATGGATCTTGCCAGATTCTCTCCAGAGGGAGAGATTTACAAAGCCAGCACTTAAAATCAGTTTGTACACACACACACACACACACACACACACACGGTCTAATCTTTTTTTAGTTAAATGTATTGCAAATATCTAGTCCACAGCTCATTTCTAAGTTTACGTCTTTAATTTATTCTAATTCATCAATCTCTTCCATCACAGTTTGCACTTTGTATTGAACAAATCCTTCTCTAGTCCATTTTATGTAGATATTTTCCTAATCCTGAGAGTTTAATTTTTTTTCCTTGTCACACATTTTACATGTATTTTTGTATATGGTATAAGATAAGAAATCCACATCTCTACCTGTATATCTGTTTGTGCAAGCAACATCTTTTAAGTTGTTATGCCACTGAGATCTCATGCTATGTTTGCCAACTGCTCAATGCCCGTATGTCTCTTTTCGGGCTTTTGGCTCTATCTCATTGATCCATTTATCTGTCTTTTAGTTAATAGCCCCCAACATCTTAATTACTGTAACTTTATAAGAAGCTTTGATGTCTTCTAGGATGAATCTCCCTTCTAATCTTCAAGTGCCTTGACTATTTTTTGATTCTGTATCTTCTGTGCAAACTGTAAGAAAATCAGCCTGTCAGGTTCTGTCCGCCATCTTTGTGAGTCAACTCTTTCCCCTGCAGTTGGATGAATCCACTGGTGTGCCATTGCTCCAGTGCCTTTCTCAGTACTTCCTTGCAAGTCCAATTAGCTAAGTCCTAGAGAGATGACTAAATCTTGTTATCATTTATTTCACTCAAGGATTTCTTCCTTAGAATGCCTTTTCAATCAGGCAAATACAATTGCATAAGTAAGTGCAAGGGCTTACCTTGAGTTTCTCTCTCTCCAACGTTCCAACACCCCCACACTCCAAGAGGTGATTGTCTACTTTTTGAACAGCTTGTTGGACTATGGGCAGAATGATCATATATTTTCCAAACCCCAAAGCAGTGTACATGATCTAACTCATGGTCTAACACTTAGCAAAATATCTGTAATCAAAATGGACCTGGTGAAATCCAAGATGAAGAGTTTGCCAAATTATATTCTCCAAAATCTTAGTAAGACTAATCATTGGGACGTACTAGACGTAACTCTCTCACAGAAGAAAAGAAAGAGAAAAAAAGCCATTTGCTGATCCAAATTTTGCTGATCAAATTTATGACTCTTCTCTGCAAGATTTCTCTCCTATGAAATGTCCTATTTATAAATGTGCATATGTACTACATAATTTATTTTTGTTATAGATTTATAATTAATACATAATTTATTCTTAAAATCATATTGGAACTCACATTATCTGAATGTAAACATCCTAACTGCTTTACCATGCTCCTCACCTAAACGAAAAAGAGAAAAAATTTAAAAAGGTGTGTTTGCCATCGCTTTTAGGATTATTTTAAGGAAGTAATTTCCATCACAGGTATTTGCTGTCATCTTATACTATATGCCCTGAAAATGGCTAAGGAGTACTTTCTGGATCAAAAATACTATGCCAAGGAATGGAATACTAGTAGAAAGACACGGTGGTGCTCAGGCTCAATAGATGTTCTCTAAGTTTTCCATGCGACCAATGCTGTGGCTAGAGTCTCCAGCTAAAAGGCACCCTGATTGCAGCTCAGGATGACACTTTTGAGAACTTCTAGTCTTTCAGACATTTTGTTATCAGAGTCTTTTACTTTGGGGACATCACCTCTTGGACAATCACCGGTAGCTATAGGAGCCATGGTTGGGTGTGTTTCCTCTAATCTCTTGAACGTGGCAGAACACATCAGGAGACCAAAACCCATGGTGGGAGGAACCCAACCAACCAAAAGATGAAGGAGAAAGAAGAGGGAAATCAAGGTCACAGTGGAGGAAGGGGGAAGCTCTTTCACAAGCCGTGGGCCTGGCTGATGGACAATCCCTTGTTTGCTGAAGCTGGTACTCTTACTTTTTTCTGAGGTGAGGAGAGTTTTACTGGCTTGAGTCCAGACTTGAGCACCCTGGCTGAGGGATCTTTTCACGAGGTTCTGTGACGGCAAGAGGAATCGGTTTTATGAGACCCGTACCCCACAAGTAGGAGCACATGTCATCATTCCAGGCCAACAGAGGGCCTCGACAAAGCCAGTCAGGGTGGGGGCAGGGGACAGAGGGTGACAGGCCAAAATGGGGAACCTATGTGTGTGTGTGTGTGTGTGTGTGTGTGTGTATAAAGCACTCACCTCAGTGCCCCAGCCGGATGTTTCTCTGTCAACACTAGCACCAAACACTTGAGCACAAATAAAAGTTGGCTTTATGGAAGGTGTTTAAATGAGTGCTAAAATGAATCCCTAGAAATCCAACCATCCAGACCTGGGGAGGAGCTCAGTGTCTGCAAAGTAGGCTCTTCATGCCAGGGACTCCTCGATTATCAAAAAATACCCAAACAGCCCTATTTGACATTTAAATAAGTAAGAGGACCAATAAAGATTTCTCTTGCTTACAAGTGCTAGCATTTTACAACTGTAAAAGGCTCCACCACAGTCTATATGAAGCCCTGATTGCACATGAAATGCCCAGTTAAGCTTGGGGGTTTGGCCCACACTGTAATCTCGCCACAGTCCAGGCCACATATTACGGAATTCAGCTCTCAGGCTTTCAGACTAATTAGAGAGGCACCCAGTAGCACTGTGCGGGTTCTGTCAGCATTTCCACTATAAAACCCCTTTTCTGGGGTTTATAACATGGCCAATAAAAGATAGCCCCGGGCTGGAATGTGCCACGCAAAAAAGGTTCAACACAGGAACACGATTTTTTGTTTTAAACTAAATTTCATTAAAAATCAGTTCTTGTAAGAACAGAGCAATAAAAATATGCTGCTTTCATTATTTCTGATTTTGAGCTCCTTGCTTTGTTTAAAAATAAAAAGGAAAAAAATAAATGCACTTTCCAGGCATCAAGTAAGTCTAGGGTGCTGTGTGTTTTAATGAAAATTTTTGAGTTAGTTACTGGAGCTTAGGAAAAACTATTGCTTGCCACACATTACTTTTGTTTCACAATGTAGGTCTAGGATTTAGCGTGGCTCAAATCAATGTGGAAATAAAGATTGTACAATGCTTTCAATCATAGGGGTATTAATGGTTTTTCATGATTAACACACGTTAACCACCATTGGATTATGGAGTAAAACCTAAACATGAGCAGGGCTTACTGAAAGCAAAGCTTTGCAACTATAACTGTGTTTTCCATTACCCGTTGATGCTTACAAATGACAATTGTGTTTTCTGTATCTTGGCAAGAAGAAATGGGGAATGCGCAAACTCCCTACTGACCATAGCATGCCCTACATACAGATAAAATCAACATTATCTCCTTAGCTTTGGTTTCATTTTACTCGTGCTAATTATAGTTTTCTCTTGTTTGTAGACATTGCATCTTAAAAGGTTAAAGCAGCATGGGTGTTTGAGTTTCTCAGAAAACCAAAAAGAAAGGAAAAGGATGGGGAAATCAATATGTCTAGAGTGGCGATTCTCGTGCCCAGTCCTGTTTTAGGTGCTTTATATATGCGTTTTCAATAAAATTTCACAGGAATCTCATGAAAATAAGGCTCCAGGAGGTTAAATAGGTTTACCCAGAGTCACAAAGTTAAATGGCAAAGCAGATATACTCAAACACAGCGTGTCAGGCCTCAAAGACTATACTCTGCCTGTTGTCATTTACTGTATTGTTGATTTTCTTTCCTCTCCTTAACTCGTTTAACTGTGGAAACTATGGCTTGGTCACTTCTTTGGTTTCTACCCAAATAATTCTCAAATTTGCCTTTCTTATTGTCAACAGAAGTATCTAATCCTCACGAAAATGAGAGTTGGGTTTGGCTTCCAAAGCACCAGATACCCCGTATGCCCTCCTCCCATGGGAACCCCAGTTGGTGAAGAGTCAGATGGTCTCCAGCAGAGAAATGCAAAGGGCCCTTTCCAATGGAACCGTTAAGATGGGTTTATGAAACTCAGAATGAAATTTGAGTTTCTGAATCATCTGCAGAAGAGGTTCATCCAGAAGTCATGTGGGCAGTCTTACAGAGATCGGAAACTGGGTCTGTTTACTGTACACTGTGGAGGTACTGTCTGTTTAGCTTCAGGGGCTCTGCTTGAGAAAGATTAATTTTATGCTTTTTTGAAATTTACCACTAAGACATACCTATCTGTTACACAAGCTGCGTTTGCTTCTTGGGAGACCATGTCCCTTAAGAAATCCTCTGTCCATTCATATTATGTATACTGGGAAGGATGACTGGGGAGCCACCAACCCGCCTGGGGACTTGACTCTTGGTCCTGTTGAGTCCTGCCCTTGGTGGGGGAGAGGCAGTGGGGAAGGGCCAAGGGGCCGAGGAATATCCTGCCTTACAACCAACCTTCCTCTCCATTTCAGCGTCACCGGTCCTCCATCCAGCAGCACCTCTCACCACGGGGATGAAAATCTGTGCTATCCATACATAAATGAAAGAAGTCAGGAGCACCTCCATTAGGAACATCCGTGCTTCTGTCTATTTAAATTAGAGCCTTGAGGGAAAGACCACATGCTTTTAATGGCCTTTAATTGGTCAAAGGGAACAGTGAGTTCCCTCACAGAAGCTTGAGAACAGAGCCCCCTTCCTTCCGGATTCGTTTCTTGGTTAACCAGACTAGGGTACAAAAGAGTTGTAAAAATATTTGTTAGTCTGCAAAGCTTAACAAAGAAATGTTAAACAACACTGATGACGATACTGATTTCCTTCTCTCCATCCCTGCTTACTGCCTGCTGCTAACTCAGACTTGACTGTCCTTGGCTTGTGGCTCTTTGGTTGCATGGGGAATAAGCAAGCTCTGGGAGAAAGTGACCCTCACTGACCACTGGCTGCAGAGTCAGTTCTGCCTAAAAATTCCTTGGCAGGGTCAATTTGCATTTCCTGCCTCTTTGGTCATTCAGACTCACTAAGAGACTCTACACGTGTGGACACAGATCTGTGCATTCAGCCCTGTTTAGGAAATCCAACTGGCCAAAGTTCAGACTTAGAGGACAGGAAATTTGCAGCAATTTATCCACACTAAAAAGATCCTCCTCTTCTTGCTAAAAGGAATCACAGCAGGATTCCTTTAAATCGTGCATGTCAAACGATTCTACTTACAACCAACAGTTCAGCAAAACATGTATAATGTAAAATGAAGAAATGAGGTCTACATATATCTTATGTATATTACATCGCTCTAATTGATTACAAATTTTCAGATATATATGTTCCCTCTTACATTCTTGAGGGAGAAAGATAGAATTATAAAGTTTGAGAGCTGATTATCTTTAACTTCTTGACAATCTTTAACATTCTTGACAATTATCCACAGTATCTGACACAGTACTTTTTACAGAATGAGAGAGGGCTCAGAAAGACCCCATTAACTTGGGCTTGCAGCGTGTGGCTCAATGTCTATTAGGGTCATAAATTACTTGAGTAATGCTAATTATTCTCTGCCTTCAGTGCTTCTGATCGATATATTTGTGTTGGATTTTGTTGGTTGTTTTTTTTTTACTTTAAATGTATTTCTTTGTATATGTTAGATTCCCCAACAATGAGCATAGGACCAAGAGCAAGACCATGCTGTCTTACTTTTCATTATTTCTTCTGTACCTGGCGTAGTAAGGAGTACACAGTAAACACTCAATAAATATTTGTTGACTTGAGTAATTGAATAATTGAAAGGGCTTGCCTTTATTAAGGCAGGGTTAATATATTTGTGTATATTCTGTAGCATTGCTTTGAAACTCTGAAAAACCAATGAATCGCGGAGGAATCACTGGGGGTTCTTCTAAAACAAATGAATTCATAGGAACATGATTCATTCTTGCCTGCTCCTAAGCTATCAGATCTTATCCAAGGGTTTGCATTCCAGGAAGAAGACCCACATAAAAGAGCCCTTCAGCTTCAGAAAGTTTGAAAAGCATAATCAGATTGAGACTCTGGTGAGTACTAATTCACTTAATTTTAAAAGATCACATTTTATCATAAATTGCTAGAATGCTGAATTAAGCACCAACCAAACAACAGATCTACCAAACCCAGGTAAAGGGCAAATTAAATTCACCACCTCCCTCTTTGGATGTCCACAACTTTGATTTGTTTGCTGTATCATTTTTTCAGTACTGCTGCACTAGACCAGTGACTCCTAGAAAACTAACTTTCTGTGTTCTCACCCACTCTGCATCACCTTTCCCCACAACTTTGAATCCTCCAATCAGGAGCACAAGCTAAATTATATAAAGTAAAATGGACTCCATGCATGCCTTGTGGAATGCAAGCTTCTACTCGGAGGAAAGAAATACACAAATGTCACTAATTCCCCAAGCAAGCACGTGGTCCCGGATCCAACAGAAGACATTTACATTTTCAGACCACTCTCTTTCATTCACCCACAAGTCTGTATTAGCTACTTTCCTCTCTGGCTGTCAGCCTTCACTCCTCTCTCTTGTGTGAAAGAATAATAATTTAAAAATGGGGAAAGAATCTGGAATTTTGCTTGAGAACGCAGATAACATGGGGAGTATTATATAAATTTTGAGGTTTTTTTTTTAAATTTCCCAGTGTTTTCTTTTTCCTTCCTCCCCTCTTCTTTTTCCCACCACCGCCCCCCCCCCCAGAAATTATTTTGAAGTTTCATTTTGCTGGCTGACTCTGCCCTGAGCTCTCACTTCCTAGCACTGATGTGACAATTACAACCCACATTCCCCGTAATAAAAGCAAATAAGGAAAAGGCTTTCCTACACCATGCCAACCTGGGAGAGAGAGACACCATAATATATGTCTTAACAACAACACAAACACACCCTCCTTTTTGCATACATATTTAGCCAATTTCTTCTGGAGGTCTCATGTGTTTCAATTGCTCATTTATTCTTCGACCTTGGATAAAGAGACCAGGAGATGAGGTGGGCGGTGGGTAGTGGGGGGTGGGGGGGGACAGACAGACCTATAGATGACAGATCTCTAGACAATGTTGTTAGCATGCCAGATCTTATTACAGAACCGTGGGAGGTCATGTACGCCACATCCCGACTCCATGGGGACCACCACATTTAAAACAAGATGAAAAAAAAATGTGATGTGGGGGAAAAAAAAAAAAACCCTCATGGGCAGCCTTCAAAGGCAGAGACAGGTTGTGACTGGATTAACATTTATTGACTGTTTAAGCCTGCTTTTTTGCTCCAGGACAGAGATACACGAGTTTAATTGCTGGGGCTGTTCTGCCAACTGATCACCAGAGTGGCAACCAAAGCTTAACTAATCGGTCCTTCATTAGTGAAAAGTCTCTATTACAAAATAAATTAAGCATGCTCTGATCCTAACCTACAGGTCCAATAGCATCACAGCAAAGTTGAAGCTGTGAGAGCGCCGAAAAACTTATTAAGGGTTAGCGCTGAGATAGCACTTTGCTATTGATTTTACAATACACAGGTATTATGATTTATGGAGTGCTGGTGTCACTCTAACGAGCTGAAGGACACACAATATCATCTCCAGCATCATTAAAATTCAGAAGCCTCTAGAACTCACTCATCAACCACTGTACATTGTCACTGACTCTGGGGCTCGGCTCCAGCTTCAAAACATCCTCAGCTTTTGGAACAGTGGTCTCTCTGCTCGGTTGACAATCAGAAACGTGCAGCTGCCCGTCGCATGCATCCCGTGCCTTCAATTCATTATCAGAACCTGCTTCTGTTGCTGAGTTGGCAAAGGCATTTTGTTATTTATTTATTTTTCTTTAAGATTTTATTTATTTATTTGATGGAGAGAGATCACAAGTAGGCAGAGAGACAGGCAGAAAGGGGGAAGCAGGCTCCCGCTGAGCAGGGAGCCCGATGCGGGCCTCAATCCCAGGACCCTGGGATCATGACCTGAGCTGAAGGCAGAGGCTTAACCCACTGAGCCACCCAGGTGCCCCAGCATTTTGTTATTTAATTTAATTTTGCCTTATAACATCTAGGAGTATGTTGTGCAGACCCACTGCCTGACTGTTAAAGAAAGGACAAGTCTAACCAAGATGGTACATAATTCCAGCACGGCTCTAAGCCATCGAAAAAAAAAAAAAAAAAGATTGCCTTAGTTTTTTAAAATACCGGCAGCCCTAGCTGTGGGTAATCCATCAATAGACATTCAATGAGCACACCAATTATGCTCAAGTAATAGTAATAGGAGCTAATCGTTATTGAGCATTTATTATGCTTCAGAATTGTTGAGTCCTGCCGTTTTGCTAATACGCTGAATCCTTACAACATCCTTTGAGATAAGAACTGTTCTTTTTCTCTATCTCACTGATAAAAACAGGGAGGCCCCAAGAAGTTAGGTCACTTTGCTTGGAGAAGTTAAGTACACAGCACCTGAGTGGAAGAGTGAAAATTCAGTGAGTCAGTCTGACATCCAAGAATTATCCGGGCCAATTCCTGTGCTTAATAATCATTTCTACTAACAAACTCAGCGTTCTTTCAACTAACTTCCATGTCTGTAATTCTGTAATTTGAGGATGTTGCAAGTTAAATCTAATCAGGTGAAGAGTTAAAATCGATCACTCGTTTTATTAAGATCCCTTCTAGAGAGAGTAACTGAGACAGACTTTTGTTCTCCTTTTTCTAAACTATATAATCCCAATGAGTATAATATCCTTTCAGGGGGCCTATTTTCCATGCCTTTAATCATTTTTGATGCTTTCTTTTATTTCTACCTTCCTACTTTGCATAAACTGAAAGATAACCTAATGCACAGTATCTATTTCTTTCTTGTTTTATACCATTCCCTAATCTCACCCCCATTCCAGACTAAACACTATGTTGAATTTTATAAGAGCCGTGGTATTTACAATCAATGTTGGCTTAAACAATTGAATTGCAAACTTATAACAGCTTTAGATTCATATTCCTCCATAACAATGTTTACCAAAGAGTAGAAATTGGTAAGGGCCATGTCTATCTTATACCTCGAACTCAAGAATTTGGGATGGCATAGTGAAAGAATCTTCTTTCAAAGCTCCCTCACCTTTTAGGAGACCCTAATGCATGGCCGCCAGAATGTATACAACTATTTTATTGATTTATGTTCGGCTTTATAACCCCAGATCATTTCCTGTCTGATGTACACGAATCATTTTCTAAATTTCATTTGAGGTTTCTTTTCTTTTCCCACGCACGTTACATATGTATATATATAAAATACATATTTATTTATTTATTTATTTATTTATTTATTTATTCCTGTTAAGGGTTAAGGGTTGTCCCGAATATTACTTGAAAGGTTACTAAGTTGCAAATTCTGTTTGTTGTTTTGTCTCACCATCTTGGTGCTGTTCTATCATTTAAGACCCCAAGAATTTCACAGATGTTACAGCATAGTAACTGGGTCCTAAGGAAGACCATTTGCTTAGCCAATACTGGGTTAGAAAAATCTTCTTTGTTATCTATCCAGCCAAGTAGGTTTCCTCTGCTTCTGATGTAACTTGTAAAAGCCAAGAAGTCTCCAAGGTTCTGATTGTTTTCTGGTCCTGCTGGTCCTTTCACTCAAAGTGCCCTTCCATTCACTTTCCATCTAGAGAATCACAGTTCATTACTAGTGGGAGGGCCCAAGAGTTCTCTCTTCTGGGAAGCCTTCGGTGACCCCTCGGGTTAGAATTGGTCACTCCACCCTCATTTGTTTCCCTATATTAGCAACTTAATTTTGACTGAATCAAAAGGCTCACTGACAGGAAGTGATATAAGCAATCAGTTTTGCCCAAGTACAGTTCTGCTGCAGTTACTCAGATGATCTCAGGGAGCTTAGAATCTTCCACAGTGTTCATCTCTAATGTCTGCGTCTCATTTTCACATCTTGCAGTATTGTTTTCTGAACTGGGGCTCTTTGGTCATGCTATTCCTCCATGGCTTCTCTCTCTCTCTCACATGAGCAGTGAGAGCATTTCTTAAGTATCCTTAGTGGTATTTCCTTTAAAATATGCAGCTCTTCTGAACTCCTTTGTCTTGTGGGATATGCCTAACCGTGTGTTCAAACATATTTCGATCCACAAGATCCTTAAGAGCTGGTGGGGACCTCAGCTCAGGTGGGTTTCTCCTGGAACTTGATATTCTATATTTACCTGGGTTCCTTTCCTCTCCATCACAACCTTAAACTTTAAATTCAGTTCACCTTCACCTAGATTGTCTTTATCCTTTAGAGCTTCACCTCTTCTACCTTCTCAGGAAGGACAAGCCAACACATCTCATAAAGTTTACTTTCATTTCTGCCCATGACTTGTCATCCCATGAATAACCTCCAAGTCTTTGCACATGGAATCTTCTTTTCCTCAACACCGACCATCACAATCCTAAACTTCATGCAAACTCATCTGGAAGGCCAGCTCATCTTTTGAGAACACTCAACTCCTTCCCTCGGAATTAATTGCTTAGTCTTCTTCGCTCTCACAATGCCATACTTTTGCCTCAATGCTAGCTCCGTCCTTTTCTATTAAGATTGTTTCTTCTTTATCATTTACTAGACTGCACTCCCTGAAAAGAGATGTTTTCCTTTAGGTACTCAGTAACTTCACAAAGCATGACCTGGGCAAATGTTTGTTGAATGAATAAGTGCTTAATCGCAAAGGGATTTTGACTCTCTGTTGACTTCTACACAAATGGCACTAACCCCCAAACTCCAGAAATGCCTTAATTTGTTAGTCAAGGGTTTTAAAAACTAACTTTTCACAGAATGGATGGCACAAAGAAATTCTGTGATGCATAAAAAGAAAGTAAGTTATGCCATGCTTTGTATATCATGAACCAGTATCCTTATTTCTAAATATGGCCTAAACTTTATATTCAATTATGGTTAAATCGTAATTATGCTTCCTGGATTTCCTTACCCTAAGTATCTACTTTTAAAAGTGAAGGGATACAAGTTTAAACACCTATAATCTCACTAAATACAAATAACTTTATAAAACATTGTTATGAACCAGTTTCAGAGTTGATATTTAAAGAGCATCAGCTCATTTCCAAGAGGTTCCAATGAGAATCAAGAAATTCCTCGCTCTTTTGGGTGCTTCATCTGAACAAAGACCCATATTTAAACGTTTGGAAACATCAATGTATCTGCGTGAATGTTCTTTCCTCTGTTGGAGGACCAGTCAGCCGGGATCTACACACTTAGGTTAAAGATGTTCTCACACCAAACCTAGACATGTCTGTGCTTCTCCTCTGCACTTAGAACTTGTGATGTCACCCTTTCCCTTCTCGAATAAATCCAGTATCAGCCCGAGCCCATATAAATCTGTTCGGCCCCTTTGCTTCTGTCTTCCTGTACAGCATACTGTAAATAATCATAATGGAGTGGTTGTAAATAGTTCTGTGGTACACTGGAGACCCCTATTGGTGAGACACGGGCAGTGAACGAACAGAAACTGGGTTGGCTCCCGCTCTGCTCCTTTGGGTTCTAGCAGAGCCGAAAGCAACGACATTGACAATTTTTGCATACTGATGAATCAGTTTGTGAAAGCAAACGTGTGTGTTTACTGCACTTTCTGTTTGTATGACGACATCCCCTAAATAAGAAGGCAATACAGATGACAAGAAAAACAATATGTGACCTCCTATAATTTTAGGGCAATTCATTTTTGGTAGAGAATAGACACCAGGGATAAATGCAACATTGCCGTTATAGAAGTAACCATTAATCAATGGTGAAGCAGCCACAACGTCCCAATCTCTCTGAGAGTTAGGCAGTACGGTATACCCTTCGTATGTCCAACTTCAAAAACAATATTGTATTGCTTTTTAATATTTCTGTGATAGAATTTAATAAGTAGGCTTTTGCAGGACCCTCAAAAGGTAATGTGTCTAATTTAAATGAAAAGTTAGTAGTTTGGAACCCCTGAATGCTTAAAGTAAAATTTTTGTTTCAAATCATAAAGGACAACTTTATTTATAATGAAAAAATGATACCACCCGGCCATCTTAGATGAATGTTTCAATGTGTATATTGTAATTAGTTTGAAAGATTAAAAGATGAAATAGTTAGAGTTTCTAATATAACTATAATACAAAAGGTGTTGTATGATGCTAAAGGTACCATAAATCTTCATTCATTTGGGGTGGGGGATTATCTGAGAAGGCTGTTTTGTAAACATTGCCTGGCATTTTTCCTCTTTATTTTCTATCTACTTTTAAAACCAATTTTTTAAAGAATCATAGCAAGATGAAGATGATAGGTATTTATTTTAAACATTTGCTCTAAGAAATAATTCAAAACTTCTACCCTGTCCACAGCATCCTAAAAAAGCAAAGCTCATCACTTGCCAGATGAAAAATGTCTTTGAGCTGAGACTTGGACTATCCACATCCCTTAACTGGCATATTAACATAATACATCTTGTTAAAAATACTGCTAATAGGACAAAAGACTTCAAAAAATTTATACAGTAAGTTCTTGACTACTTTATTATTAGTCTTACTAACATTTTCGTACTCGTCTTCTCCATTATTTTTCTTTGCAAACTAAATTGCTCATTCTCCCGCCGTCCCTCCTCCCACTCTTCTGCGCCTCAACACAGGCCCACACGTGCGCGCACTCAGACCCTCCTCTTCAGAACACAAGCCTTTCCTCACCTTTAGCTGATGCACCTCGCACAGAAGAGAGTCTGGGTGCGGAGCATAAAAATCTGGGGTCTGTGAGCTCAGTGTAAAATACAAATTCCTGTTCACACCTTGTGATCGCTGATGCTCACTCCTTGCTATGCCACATGCAACAACCTGTCCCACGCGCGGGTGTAATTTATTCGTGACGAGATCCTAATCCTACTGGAAATGGAAGAAAATATTTTTACCCTGCCGCACGCAACTGCTGGCAAACTGCTCAAGATGGTTTATTTGCACACTCAGACACAGCCCCTCAGACTGAAGCTTGGGGGGGGGGGTGTTTGAGGAGGGGAGCTTTCTTCTTAGGAAATACACTTATCTCCCTCTCCCTGAAGTTCCCAAGCGAAGGTGGCCTGACGGCACCAGCACCGAAGAAAGCATCCTTGGCATAGAGTTCTGAGTGTGGGACTGCAGTGGGGTGGCCGGCTGGAATTTTTAGAAGGTCAAAAAGCTACAAAGCCTAGTAATGTAGACACTGGAGAAGAGAAACACCTGAGTTCTAATTCCAACACTGTTTGTCTCTGTCACCCCCTTCCCTGAATGGGTTTAAAAAAAAAGTGATTTTCTTGAAATGAGTGTGCTACCTGAACTGCTGGAATTAATAACTGATCGGCGGCTTGTAATACAGAGTAGGTGAGGTGACACTCCGTGGCAACTTCGTGGGCTACTGGGCAATGCCCCACCAAGTACAGTTCTAGGATACGTAGCTGTGGTTAGATAATGATCCCACAAAGAACAGACTTGAAGTCAAACAACTCTACCCACTCTCTGGGCTCTTGACAGCTGTTTTATCAAACTCTGAGAGATGTGGGATGAATGCCCTGTGGAGGCAGCACTTCTGCAAACTTTAATAATAAAAAAGAAATATGATTATAAAGAATGCCAACTTCTTTATTCAGAGAAAAGAACCAAGCGCAGAAGTCAGAAAGTTCAAAGAATAAAATGTTCCCAGCTCTGCCATAAGCTAGGTCTGTAGCCTCCTTCCTTGTTTTCTTTCTCCCCGCCCCCCCTTGCAGAGGGCATTAGAATCCCCCGTCTGCCTGTATCAGACACGAGAATCAAGGAGCGTGATACGTGTAAAAAGGCTTTGAAAAGCTGTTAAGTCCTGTCTCGGTGGGTGGGGTCATTATCATCCTTACTACTGTCAAAAAAATGCCAATGCTGCTGATTGCTATTAGCAAAATCCAATTCCTTTTGTTTGAGTTTTGCCTATAGAAAGCAATAAAGTGGAATAAATATCCATTAGTCAGTAGTCAACATCTATTGGAACAGCTGAAACACCAAATTTTTTTCCTCTAGAAGCAGACTGTGAAACTAATGTTATTTCAGGAGTTGTGGGGGACAAGAGGGGGAGACATGGCGGAGTCGAGCTGGGAGGTAGTTAGGGGGAGATGCAGCTGCCACAGGGCAAAAGACAAAACAAAAACAAAACAAAACAAAACCCTCTTCCTCATCCCAAGAAAACGTCTCCACTAAATGCCGCTCGATCTAATCACACCTAAGATAAAAGTCAGCTTGAATGGAGGCCTGTTATTGGTCAGCATTAAGATGGTATTGATAGAAAATGTAATGCAATACATTTTCTTCCGCCTCACATTTCTGAATAATAGCAGTTTGCCAACTAGCTAACCACCTCAGCATAAACACTGAAACGCTCCTGCTGAGTTTCAGAAAGCCTGCTTGTCTGCAAGTGCACAATATACAAGGAAAATCACCAGAAAGCTCTGTGCCACCATTCAATGCAAACAGTCCTCAGGTCCTGCTGTGACTTGGCACACCCCGCTGGACAGCTGGAGACTGGAGAAGAGGGGACACTGCCAATAACATGTAACAAGGGATTTTCGAGCAATTTTCTGGAAACCAACAGTCCTGTGCTTTATTATTTCATGGGCAGATATTGCTATGAGCTACATATAGATCTATTATTGTGCAGTCTACTGTCTATTTATACCTGATGTGATATACAATAAAACACTCCAACACTTTCCAATCCCATTTGTGAGCTCGAGCAGGAAAAAAATAGGGAGACAATTTGCCACAGCCTTATGTTATGCCTAATATAATTTTGGAAATCAGCTATTGCCCCAAACAACATTTTATTACTTGCATCAAAAAGATTTAACTTGCGAAGGGTCACGGAAGTGTACTCAGAATATGCTTCAAAGGCAAGAAACACTACGGATAGATGGTTTATTGTACGTCTCCTTCCTTCCCCCACACCCCCGCAAGATCGTTGGCAATGAAGTGCTACCAGAGATCATTAAAAAAAGATTGCTCATTTTATGTAGCTTGAATGTATAAAATGATAGTTACCTACATTCCAGCGGCAAGAATGTTTGGGAAGACAATGCCAAGAGATAAACGAAAGTGAGTTAAATCGGGAAGACAGGCTCTGTGGCAATTAGTCTAATGTAATACCATTTTTAATGTTAAGAAGCTACATTTTCTAATTTTCACTAAGCCCTAGGTGCTGAATGGGTGATAATAAATGCATGCAATGAAAAGCAGGTACACTCATCTTATAAAGCAGCCTATTAAGCAGACTGCTAGTGTTGCAAAATCCAGTGCCCGGTAAACAATACTTTTTCTGTTAGAATAATGATGCATAGTTTACTCTTTTATACCATGCAGCACTTGGGGACCACATCCATTTACCAAAATAATACCAAATTAGTACTGTAAATATTGAAATCAGACCTTTCAGGCTAACCAGTGGCCTAATTTTCTCTTCAATCTGCTCTTAATCTCAATTCATCAATAACACTACCTTATTATCGGACTTTGACAGCAAGCTAAGGCTTTTGATAAATTATACATCTCAAGCCAGATTTAAAATTTGAAGCTCAAGTGCTAATTATCTGTACAGGCCTAGTTAATAACGAGATTTCTTGTTAAGTATCTGATCACAGCATGGGCATCATTTGTCAAGATCCTCAAGTCTACCTTAGAGACCGGCTCTTCGAATCCTCCCTTGCCTACCATATGTAAAATTGGGATCTTTGTTTCTATAATAACCTTTTATTAGGAAGCTGACATAATGATTAAGTTCGCTGTAGACACACACAATGAATTAGACAATTACCCTTGCTGCTTTAAACCACTCAGACTCCTAGCAAGACAAAATAATTAATATTGAATTTTAATTTGATGTGTTCCACATTTAAACCCCAATTTGCAAAGTACACCTGGAAAGCTGCCGCTGCTTCTTTGCAGTGTGTGCTGAGGAACCAAAGGCCCCCGCAGTTTGAATGTAAAAGCACAGAAGGCACGATGCACCACGATCACTTCTCAGTGGAGCACAGAATTTTCTAGCATTAATGGGAAAGGTAATTACCTAGGTCTAACTTTATAGCCTTTTCTCTAATGAAACTATAATCTCCCAGGCCTATACCCTTTAAGCATTTGCATGATTTTAATGATTTCAGTGCCATAACTGTTGGTATACCCAGTCATTTTGAAATGAAATGTCTTAAACACAAAGCCGTTAATTATATTTCCAGGCTATTCTTATTGGCACAGAGTAAGGCTGAGTCAGAGACAAGCACTGTTGTAAAAACAACCAAGGGCAGCAGTTCTCACACGGTCCCCAGAAAGATGAGCCCCGAGCGTATGGACCTGTTTTGACCACTTCATCCTTGCCCCCCAGACTTCTCCTGGAATGGCAATAGGGCATAAAAGCATTAAGTCCTTTTGACTTTGCTCCCATTCCTAATACTTCCAGAGACGGTGTAGAATGGGTGTAACATGGTAAGACCATGAAATATTTTCACCCTCTAATTGAATTTCCTCTTAGAAAATGATCAGCTGGGGGCATTTCCTGGCTGGGGGCATTTCAGTCTCATGAGAGGGGCTGGGAATTCATGGGGTTCTTCTTTCACGAAAAGGTGGGAGCTTGGGAGAGGAAGGGTGACTTGTTCTTCATAGCACCAAGACCGAGATGACAGACTAAACTGAATTGTCTCTCTTCAGCCCAGTTAAGGCAACTTACATAATTACAGAAAGGAATAAAGATTCAAAAAGCCCTTATTCATCCAAATGGAGCAGCTTAGGTGCTCCCGAGTGGGGTGGCCCAATCCAGAAACAATGGCTTCTCTTCTCTCCTCAGGTTTCCCTTTTACCCTCCATCTTGTCCAAGGATTCACTAGCCCTCAGGTCCCTCCCCAAGCTGAGTGGGGATCCAGCCAGAGGAGGATCCAATACTGCTGGATATGGAGGGGTACCAGGAGAAGTTTGCAATTCTTGGGCTTCCTGGTCTACCCGGAGCAGGAACCGATCCCTACACTCTCCCCCCAAGTGCTGCAGTGTAGCTAAGATCCTCAGACTTGGTTCTGCCATCCCTCGCACCAGTTCTCTGCGATACCCAGATGACCACAAAGTTGTGGGAAGTGGCTTTTCGGCTTAAGTTTGACTCTTTGTTAAGTTAGAAACTAGAACAGTTGAACTGACAGCTTACCATATAGATGAAAACAGTCACGCACACGCAAGTCTGCAAAGTCCCGCGCTGACTCCCCAAACTGTAAGCCAGGTCTATGCAAAGAGAATGCAAGGATAATCACTTTCTGATTCTGATACATATTCTGGGAAAGAGGCAAACGTCCAAGGCTCTCAAACCTGTCGATGAAATTAGCAACACTCCGTGTCTTCTTAGAAGTTTCTTCTTTTGATTATTCCCACTAAGCTGTTATGCCAAAGTATTTAATAATACTCCCTTCCTGGTTCATCTCGTATTTTAAAACTAGATATCAGTGAATCTGCCTCCGCAAGTTCCGGACTAGGTAAACTTGGGCGACTTAGGTAACTTCTTTGAGCCTCAGTTTTATCAGAAGTAAAATTAGAATAACAAGAGCCTGTATCCAGAGTTGTTATGGAAATCAAATGAGATTGTATATATCATGCTCTCCGGGTAGCTGTTGATACTTAATAAATACTGACCACTGCTAATTGTGTTGTTAGTTGTTATTTAGAAAGATGTTGCAGACTATTATTTAGTAACTCTTAAATGGATCATTTGCTTTTGGGGGTCTGGCCACCACACAATTTAAAGAGAATTACAAGAACCTCATTTCTAGGAATAACAGACCAATAATCAAAAGCATTTGCCTTCCTCAGGCAGGATTTGCAAACAAAGCCACAAGTCCAAGTAAATATAATTGATGGTTATGAAAAGAAAGGCTATATGTTAAGAAAAAGTCTAAAAGAATATTTTTTATTGTGGTAAAAGGAACACAAAACATAACAATTTACCATCTTAGCTGTTTTTAAGCGTACAGTACAGTAGCATTAACTAAACGCACATTGTTGTGCAACAGATCTCCAGGAATTTTTCATCTTGCAAAACTGAAACTCTATACTCATGGAACAACTCCTCCCTTCCCCCCTCCCCCCAGCCCCTAGCAATCACTATTCTACTTTCTAAGACTCTAATTTAGACATCTCATGTAAGTGGAATTATGCAGTATTTGTCCTTTGACTGGCTTATTTCACTTAGCATGATAACCTCAGCGCTCATCCATGTTGTAGCATATGACAGAATTTCCTTCTTCAGAAGGGCTGAATAATATTCCATTTGGGGCATATACCACATTTCTTAAAAATACTTGTTATTCTATGGTGAGTGCTGTGAAGTGTGTAAACCTGGCGATTCACTGACCTGTACCCCTGGGGCTAATAATACATTATATGTTAATAAAAAATTTTTAAAAATTAAAAAAAAAAACAAAAAACTTGTAATTTTCAGTGGGACTACAAGTGACCTACCTGATTTTTACAGGTTGTATTTCATAAGCAAACATTAGAAATGAATATAAGTTAGTATAACTAGGGAAGAGGAGGAAACATCCTTTCTTTCGTAACTATATAATCTGGATTCCAAGTCTCTCTCCGCTAATTGTGGAAAACTTAACTCTGCTAATTTCAGACATAGCTGGTGCAATAAAATGATTTTTCAGCTAAAAATGATGTTATCAGCCCACTTTCAGGACAGTACCTAACATCATCTCCAGTCAGTCTCTCCTCCCCACCTCTCCTCCAGTCAGCAGATGATGGCAGTGAGGAGAGGTGATAAGTGGCAGAGAGAGCTGAGAGATCTCTTACCCGATGGTGTCACTGGACAGTCACTGAGCTCCACCCCGGGGCTGGTCCCTGAAAGGCAATACCTGATATTTGTTCTGACTGCTGCAAATCGGCTGGTCCGCTGGAATCTCCTGGCTTCCAGCCCAGCTTTTGTGGTGCATATAATCCCAGAGATGCAGGCAATTTTCCGTCCCAACTCTGGTAAAAAGTCCTCATGTATATTTTTGAATGCCACCCTTTGGCTTTGCCAGGCAGCCCCAGGGACAGTCACATCAACACAGGCTCCTAAGTATAAGATTCAATACACACGGGGCTCACAGTACCAAACAAGGCAGAATACCCTCCAAAAACTGGGAGGGGGAGACCGGCTTTGCTTTTTTAACTATTATTATTATTTTATTTAATTTTAAATTCCAGTATAGTTAACATACAGTGTTATCTTAGTTTCCTGTGTACAAGGTAGAGATTCAACAGTTTCATGTATCACCCGGTGCTCATCACAAGTGCCTTCCTTAATCCCCAACACCTGTTTCACCCATCCCCCCTCATCACCCCTGGTCACCATCAGTGTGTTCTCTATAATTAAGAGTCTGTTTCTTGGTTTGTGTCTCTCTCTCTCTCTCTCTCTTTTTTTTCCTTTGCTCATTTTTGTTGTTGTCTCTTAAATTCCACACAGGAGTAAAATCATGTAGTATTTGTCTTTCTCTGACTTATTTCACTTAGCATAATACTGTCTAGCTCCATCCGTGTCATTGCAAGTGGCAAGAGTTCATTCTTTTTTATGACTCAGAAATAGTCTGTTGTATATATGTACCACTTCTTCTTTATCCATTTATCTATCGATGGCCCCTTGAGCTGCGTCCATAATTTGGCTATAAATAATGCTCCTATAAGCATAAGGGTACACATATCCCTTTGGATTTGTATTTTTATTATTTTTTGATAAATACCTAATAGTGCAATTACCGGATTATAGGGTAGTTCTATTTTTAACTTTCTGAGGAACCTCCACGCTCTTTTCCACAGTGGCCACACCAGTTTGCATTCCCATTAACAGTGCACAGGGGCTCCTTTTCCTCCACACCCTCGCCAACACTTGTTTCTTGTGGTTTTGATTTTAGTCATTCTGACAGATGTGAGATGATATCTCACTGTAGTTTTGATTTGCATTTCCCTGAAGACGAGTGATGTCAAGCATCTTTTCACATGTCTATTAGCCATCTGGATGTCTTCTTTGGAAAAATGTCTGCCCGTTTCTTCTGGCCATTTTTAATTAGATTATTTGTTTTGGGGGGGTTGTATTTGAGTTGTATCAGTTCTTTATATATTTTGGATACTAAGCCTTTATCAGATATGTGATTTACAAATATCATCTCTCATTCAGTAGATTGTCTTTTAGTTTTGTTGATAGTTTCCTTCGCTGTGCAAAAGCTTTTTATTTTGATGTAATCCCAATTGTTTACTTTTGCTTTTGTTTCCCTTGCCTCCGGAGATGTATCTAGAAAAATGTTGCTGTGGCCAATGTCAAAGAAACTACTGTCTATTCACTTCTAGGAATTTTACAGTTTCAGGTCTCACATTTAGGTCTTTAATCCATTTTGAATATATTTTTGTGTATGGTGTGAGAAAGTCATCCAGTTTCATTCTTTTCCATGCTTGTTTGAATTCTCTCTCTCTCTCTCTCTCTCTCTCTCTTTAATGAGTCTGGCTAGAAGTTTATCAATTGTGTTGATCTTTTCAAAGAACCAACTCCTGGTTACATTGATCTGTTCTACCGTTTTTTTTTAGTTTCTATATCATTTATTTCTGTTCTAATCTTTCTTATTTCCTTCCTTCTGCTAGGTTTGGGCTTTGTTTATTCTTTTCCTAGCTCCTTTAGGCATAATGTTAGGTTGTTTGAGATTTTTCTTGTTTCTCTCTCTTTTTTTTAAGACTAACTTATTTATTTTAGAGAGAGAGAGCAGGGGGAGGGGCACAGGGAAAGGGAGAGAGAAATTTAGCAGACTCTGCACTGAGCGCACAGCCCAGCATAGGGCTTAATCTTACAAACCTGAGATCATGACCTGAGCTGAAACCAAGAGTTGGATGCTTAAATGACTGCACCACCCAGGCACCCCAAGATTTTTCTTGGTTCTTACAGTACTGTATAAACTTCCCTTTTAGAACTACTTTTGCCTCATCCCAAAGATTTTGGACAATTGTGCTTTCATTTTTGTTTGTTTCCATGTGCTTCTTTATTTCTTTAATTTCTTGGTTGACCCATTCATTGTTTTGTAGCATGTGATTTGACCTCCATGTATTTGTGGACTTTCCAGGTTTCTTCTTCTTTTTTATTTTTAAGATTTTATTTATTTATTTATTTGACAGAGAGAGAGAGATCACAAGTAGGCAGAGAAGCAGGCAGAGAGGGAGGGAGAAGCAGGCTCGCCACCGAGTGGAGAGCCCCATGTGGGGCTCAATCCCAGGACCCTGAGATCATGACCTGAGCCGAAGGTAGAGGCTTTAACCCACTGAGCCACCCAGGCGCCCCTCCAGGTTTCTTCTTATGGTTGATTTCTGTTTCATAATTTTGTGGTTAGAAAAAATGCATGGTATGACTTCAGTCTTTTTTAATTTATTGAGGTTTGTTTTGTGGCCTAATATGTATTCTGTTCTAGAGAATAGAGAATGTCCTATGTGCACTTGAAAAGAATATGTGTCCTGCTTTATTATGATGGAATGTTCTGAATATATCTGTTAAATCCATCCGGCCCAACGTGTCCCTCCAATTCACTGTTTTCTTGTTTATTTTCTATTTGGATGATCTGTCCATCTCTGTAAGTGAGGTATTAAAGTCCCTTACTGTTATTGTATGGCTATCGACTAGTTCTTTATATTTGTTATCAACTGTTTCATGTATTTGGGTGCTCCCATGCTGGGGGCATATATTTTTACAATTACTATATCTTCCGGTTGGACTATCCCCTTTATTATTATATAATGTCCTTCTTTGTCTTTTTCTACAGACTTTGTTTGAAAGTCTGTTTTGTCCCATAAAAATATTGCTATTCTGGCTTTCTTTTGACACCCATTTGCATGATAATGTTTTTCCATCCCCTCACTTTTAATCTGCAAGTGTCTTTTGGTCTGAAATGAGTCTCTTATACACAGCATAAAAATGAGTGTTGTTTTCTTATCCACTTTGTCACCCTATGTCTTTTGATTGGAACATTTAGTCTATATATATTCAAAGTATAGATATGTATTTATAGCCATTTTGTTACTTGTTCTGTGGTTGCTTTTGTAGTTTTTTACTGATCCTTTCTTCTCTTTCTCTTTTTCATTTTGCTGGTTTGATTTAGTAATATACTTAGATTTCTTACTCTTTATTTTTTGCATATCTGTTACTGTGTTTTGATTTGTGGTTACCATTACGTTTATATAGAACATCTTCTGTATATAGCAATCTGTATTTAACTGTTGATCACTTAATTTTGAACTCATTCTTTACTCCTTTCTCTTCCACATTTCAGATATTTAGTATCTTATTTTACATTCTTTCATTTTGCTCTTTTCTTGACTGATTTATACAGATATGGTTTTTGTTGTTGTTGTTGTTGTTGTTGTTGTTGTTGTTTTGCTCTTGTGCTTCCTATTTTTCTTACTCTTACTTAATGGTTTTTGTTTTCCACACAGAGTCCCCCTTAATGTCTCTGGTAGGGCTGGTCAAATGGTCATGAATTATTTCAGCTTTTATTTATCTGGGAAACTCTTTCTCTCTCCCTCTATTCTGAATGGTTGCCTTGCTGGATAGAGCATTCTTGGCTGTAGATCTTTCCCTTTCAGAACTTTGAATACATCATGCCACTCCCATCTGGCCTGCAAAGTTTCCACTAAAAAATCAGCTAATAGCTTAATGGGGTTACCTTTGTATGTAACTGTCTTCTTTTATCTTGCAACCTTTAAAATTCTTTCTTTATCTCTGGGTTTTTTGTGGGTTTTTTGGTTTTGGGGGGTTTTGTTTTGTTTTGGGTTTTTTGTTTTTTTTTTGCCATTTTAATTACTATGTGTCTTGGTGTGGACCTCCTTGGGTTGAATTTGTTGGATATTCTCTGTGCCTCCTGAATCTTGATCTCTGTTTCCCTCCCCAGATTTGGGGAGTTTTCAGTTATTACTTCTTCAAACACATGTTCTGCCCCCCTTTCTCTTTCTTCTCCTTCTGGGATCCCTACAATGCAAATGTTATTATGCATGATAGAGTCATGGAGTTCTCTAAGTCTCTTCTCATTATGTAGTATTTGTTTGTCTCTCACTGTTCAGCTTGATTGCTTACCATTACTCTGTCCCACAGGTCACCAATATGTGCCTCTGCTTCCTATAGCCTGCCATTTACTCTACCTATTGTATTTTTAATATCATTTTTTAGGTTCTCATCTCTGATATGTTATTTTTTATCTCTGTCAATGGTCTCACTGATGTCTTCCACCCTTACTGAAGTCCAGTGAGTTTATAATCATTACTCTAAATTCTGTATCAGGCATATTATTTATTTCTCTTTTGCTTAGATCTCTCTCCTGCTGTAATTTTGTCTTGTTCTTTCATTTGAGACATATTTCTCTGTCTCCTCATTTTGTCTACCTCACTGTGTTTGTTTCTGTGTGTTAGGAAAGTCAGCTACCTCTACTGCTCTTAAAAGTAGTGGCTTTATGAAGAAGAGGTCCTGTGGTGTCCTGCACTATAGTGGTTCCTGTTCCCCAGAACCTGGCACTTCAAGGGAGTCTCCTATGTGTGTTGCTTGTAACCTCCTGTTGTGTTTGATTCGTTTTCCCTTTCTGTATAGATGTCTACCCTGACTCTTTGCCTGTCATGGGCTGTGCTTGCTTTCTGTAATGTTATTGAGACCCAGGCAGGCTGGCTCTGAGGAGGGGTGACTGCAGAAGAGCTCGGTGGTAGGAAATAAATCTGTGCTGAGCCACCAGTCCTAGGCCAGATCCCCTAAAAGGCAGTGGCCACTGAGGCAATGCTTCCAGAGGCAGTGGCTGGGTGGGGCATGCACCACATTAACACAATTTCTGCTCAGCCCAGGGCTGAGGCCAGCAGGCTTGGAGTAGGCAAGTCCTCAGTAGAACTTGTGGGTAGAACACACTGCTAGCAGGTTAGGAAGCAAGTGTCTGTGAGGCACAGTCTCCTGCAGGTGGCTCTGTATTGATGCCAGGGAGCAGGGGAGGAAAATGGCAACAGCTGGCTCCCCCGTTTATGGAGAAGTCCCCCAACATACCCCAAAATCAGTATAAGCAGATCTCCCTCCCGTTGCGCAAGCTGTCATTCCTATGTTGCCTCTCCTTGGGTTATTGTCTTTTAAAGGGCCTGGACACAGCTATCACTAGCCCTCCAGAGTCAGCTGCTTCTAAAGCTCCAGGCTGGGGGAGGCCAACCTTTGATGCCCTGCCATCTCTCCCTTGTCCCATTTGGCAACAGATACATCTATATGAGCTAATGCTCAAAAACAAATCCCTCTGGAGAAGAAAACCCTAGACTTACACCATAACTACTCCCTGCTCCCTGTTGCAGATATTCCCAACCTCAAGAAGAATGTGATGGATTGAGCTGAGAGGCGGGTTGGTGGCAGGGAGGAAAATTAGAATATAAAATTTAATATTTCTCACTACTACTTGACAACAAATAAAGAATTCATTTACCATCCTGATAAAATTAAAGAAAAACAATGACTTTTAGGATTCCAGTCAAGGGACACTTGGGTGGCTCAGTCAGTTAAGGGGCCAGCTCTTGACTTTGGCTCAAATCATGATCTCAGGGTCATGAAATTGAGCCCCATGAGGGGTTCCATGCAGGGAGTCTGCTTTAGATTCTCTCTCCCTCTCCCTTTGCCCTTCCCCCACCAAAATAAATAAATCTTTTTTAAAAAAGATTCCAATGGACCTCTCTTCTGAGCAAAATCTTAGAGGAAGTAGTAGGATGAGCTACACTCCATTGTTGCAGCTAGTCTTTGGGCCATGGCTAATCTTCATCATTTCCCTCCTTCATTCCCCATTCTAAATTTGCCTCACTCTCAGCTATCACCTTTGCTAGTCTCTGTGACTTCCCTGGTGATGTGACCTAGAACCTCATCCCTGAAATACCTCAACAATGGTCACTATGCCCTTCTGATGCCAAGGTTGCTGCACTAGTCCACTTACTATGAATTCTGATCTAGTGAATACCAGGAGGAACTCAAATGGATCATCTGATGCCAACATATTACTCTTACCCCCAATGTATAATTGCAGCCTGCCACCACCTGATGATTAGGGCCAATGACCCTCCCCCATTCTTTTTCCTGGACATCAGAAGGCCAAAGAGCTCATAGTAGCCATAGTTTGTAGTTCAATGAGACTCTTCCTTGTAGACCCTTCCTAGTAGAATTGTTCCCCCTTTAGGGACCACAATCTCTAACCCTGCAGAGTCCAGATTTGTGGAGATGAGAAGCACAAATTCCCCAAGTAGTTCATTGAAAATGAAGGTAAGTGGGGTCTGCTGCCATTCTATAGTTCTCATTCCAGTGTATTCTTCCTATTGAGGATGCAGCCACATATAAACTTCTTTGATTCCAAAGAATACATCTAGTGTTCTTTGACACACTGTGTCTTGGAAGATGACACCACCTTCTAAAGTATTACCTCCAAGCTGGCACTTTAGCTGTGCCTTTAGTAGTTCATTACAGTGTTCTATCGGGCCACCAGAGTAGTGCAATATGTGATAAGATCAGTGATCTTGGATCCTCTCCCACCCATTCTTTGCTGAAAAGCGGGTCCCTTGATGTCTTAGTATGTATGACCTCATACCAGTGAATCAAACTCTTAATAAGCCCCAAAATAGCAGTTCTAGAAGAGGTCCTGGAGGTAGGAAAAGCAAATCCATACCCAGAATATGTGTCTATTCCTGTCTGAATGAATCACTATCCCTTTAAGTATAGAAGAGATCCAATGTAGTCATTTTCCCAGAAAATGGCGTATTGGTCTCCAAATGGCACCATGTGGAGTCTCAGTTAGCCAAAGAGTCCATACAGGGTCACAACCAAGTGTGTCTTTCACAATTATACATTCAGGGACCAGGAAAATGACCACCAGATGGATCTGCAGACCCAGTTTGCCTACTGGGGAACCAGACCCAACCTACCCACTGTGGCAAGAACTCCATACATTTATTACCTGGCTCCAGTATGCCCACACTCTAACAGGAGGCCCATGATGATGCTCAGGGACTCCAGGTATATATGTCAACTAAGATTCTGTGTCCAATAATGCTTGAAATGTTTAGGTGCCCAGTGCTTAGTTACCCAGGTAAATGATAGTAGACCCCTCTAAGGAAGGAATAGGAGGATCATTATTGTGTACACCTTCTGTGGTGTTACAGGATCATTCCTTCAGCCAGTATGTTCCAGACCCCAAAACTGGCTCAGGTCTAGAAAATGGGAAAGGGACTGTGACTTTTGTTATGAAAATTTCCCTCAGCCTTCTGACCATCCTTTCTTGATTGAATACTATATGCCAAAATTCATGCCCTCTTGGAACCTCAGAAAGTGACCTTATCTGGAAACAGGGTCTTTGAAGATGTAATTGAGTTACGATGAGATCATACTGTACCAGCGTGAGGCCTTAGTACAGTGACTGCTGTCCTTATAAGAGGAGGGAAATTTGGACTCATACACACAGAGAGAATGCCATGTGAAAGTGGAAACATACATAGAGGATGCCATGTGATGACAGACATAGATATCAAAGTGATGCATCAACAAGCCAAGGAACACCAGAGATTCTTGGAAACCACCCGTAGCTAAGACAGAAGAATGAAAGATTTTCTCCCTCAAAGCTTCCAGAAAGAATCAATGAACCTTGACAACACCTTGATTTCAGACTTCAAGCCTCCAGAACTTTTGAGAGAATAACTTTCTGTTGTTTTACTGTACCCAGTCTGTGGCTTAATACAGCAGCCCTAAGAAACGAACACCCTATCCATCCTTGATTTATTTTGAAGGTACAGATTTAGTTTCCTTGTCACTGTTTTGTCCCTAGAAACGCTGTGTTCTATTAACCATTCAGAACTCTCCAGATTAGCAACCCCACTCCCTTCTGTACTTGCTATTCATTATAATAACTGTGTCCACCTGGCTCCTGGAGGTTAATCACTGCCACCTGGGACAACTGTTTTCTGGTCTAAGATTTTTCTACCAAGGTGCCCCAGTTCTGCAACAGCATCTCCTACCATCAACCCTGGCCTCCAGAGGAGAGCCATCACCAATTTCTTGGTGATGCTTACACCCCTCCTACCATTGAATTCTTCATGGTCTTGCTAAATACTGCTTCCTTTGAGCCTTAGCATAACCATAGGGTGAGTTTTCTAACCTTTCTTAGTATATCCACCCCAGCATGCTGACTTATCTGAGCCCTTGAACCCCTTTTTCTATCCATTATCATGACAATTCTGAAACTGCATCTTACTTAGTGTAGGCCATTGCTACTTCCATGCTTTAGGAGCCATACTAGCAATGAGTTTGCACCATCTCGTGGAGTTCTTGCCAAGGTGGCAAATCCTGTATCAGTAACACTCCCTCTTCCAACCTTATGTTCTTGGATCAGGCATCAGGGGTGTAGCAGAACTCCCTGCCTCAGGATCATCACCATCTTAGCTTCCTGAGCCCTCTCTTCAACCCTTCTGATAATTCCCTTGTTAAAACCCTTTTCTCCTGAGTTAGCCAGAGTACTTTCTATTGTCTGCTCTGATCATTTTGTTGTTGTTGTTGTTTTGTTTGGGATTTTTTTTGTTTCTTTTTCTTTTTTTCTTTCTTTGTTTTTTGGTTGATACATCTTTAACAAATTTATATTAGAAGGGAAGAGAAAGGAGAGGCAGTAGTTGGAAAAGGGTAATATCAAGGAAGGGCAGAGAGTAAGGGTGTATTCACAGTATTTAAATACCATGGCTAGGGTCCTTACCCCACCATCAGAACAGGGGTGGGTAACCCCTTAGATGCCGTGCGGCAGGGAGATCCATGTGTCTCCAGAGGAGGTCAGGGACACTCAGAGAGCATGGGAGGGTTGTGTACAAAAGAGTGCTGAATTCTTTCCTATTTAACTACTGGTGTTAAAGTACTAGAAAGTCCAGGAAAGGAAAACACCTGAGAACAAATATAGACTGGGGGGGGGGGGGGGCAGGGAGACTCACGTGTGGGGACTTGTTGAAAATGAAACTTTCCAAACCATTCCCCAAAGATTCTTATCCAGTAGGTCCAGAGTAGGACCCAGGAATCTCTTTTCACCAGTGCTTCAGGGGATTCTGAGAGAAGAGATCCACAGAATATACTCTGAGAAAGACTAGTCAGAGGACAGAGGAAAAGAGGAAAGAGAACATTGTAGGAGGAGCAGAAGCAGGGTGCCAAGGCCAGAGAGTGGAGTCAGTGTGGCTCTGTGACTTTCTTTCCAGGAGGACCCTGCAAACCAAGCAAAGACAAGCATGTCCTCAGTCATGGGAGTCCAGGTTTGAGGATTTTCTGGAGCAGTCCCCTGAAAGGAGGCAAGTAATCAGGGGTTATGGACAGAGAAAAGTTCAAGGTTCAATCAGCTGGAGTGTCTAGACTAGGTAGGAAGGAGGAAAAGCCAGAGGGAGTCAAAAGATTGGGAGGAAATTGAGGATTTTACTCACCAGAAGTCTCTATGAGACCAGAGTGCAGGTGTGGGAGAAGTTGCGGTGAGACAGAGAAGGGAGAAGGTTGTGGTCAGCCTTGTAATGTGGAGCAGTTCTGGCTTATGATGGTCCTCAGGGTATGTTGTCCAGGAACTGAGTAGCTGAACTGGAACAGACAGAGGAACGTGGAGATGACAACATGCAGAAAATGCAATGCTAGTGTGATGGGCTGGAAAATGGTGCCCCCGATTTATCCACGTCCTGTTTCCTAGAATCTGCTGTGGAGGTCACCTAATATAGCAAAAGGAGGTGATGGAGTCTTGAAGGTGTGATTAAAGATCCTGAGATGAAGAGATTATCCTAGGTTATATGAGTAAGTCCCAAGTGGCATCACGTGTGTCCTTGTCAGGGGAGGCAAAGAGATTTTACAAACTCAGGAGAGGAGAAGGCAGTATGACCACAAATGTAGAGATTGGAACTATGTGGCCACAAGCCTAGGGATGCTGGCAGCCACTGGCAGCTGGAAGAGGAAAAAAACAGATTCTTCCCCAAAACCTTCAGGGGAAGTGTGTCCCTGCCAACACACCTGCCACCTTGATTTCAGCCCAGTGATGCTGATTTCAGGCTTCTGGACTCCAGGGCTGTGAAAGAATAAATCTCTGTTATTTTAAGCCACAAAATTTGAGGTAGTATATTGCAGAGGCCATATTAATACAGCTGGGTTGCTGAGTATGTCATAGGGCCATTGAAACATCCTAGACTCACCATGGGTTGAGCCAGGAGTCTGAGGATTATGATGGAGTAAGTAGAAAGCTCTGTAATGACATGAAGGAGAGGACACAGTAGGTAGAATGAATCTCAAAAAGGAGCAGCTTTTACAAGATGGCAGAAGGTAATTGTCTAGAAGTAGCGGGAGAAAGCGAGACGAATACCACCCTCCCTGGCTTCAGGGATGCTAAGAAAGAGCACTGTCCCCTGCAGGTAGCTACAGGGAAAGACGGACCTAGAAACTGAACAAGTAGACTCTAGAGTTGACTTTTTTAAAGGTGTTAGGGATGTGGAGATAGGAGGATAATTTTTCTGCTGTTCTTCATTTCTAATTCTTTAGAATACTAGGTGCATTAAACAAAAAATTTAAACTTGGGATTTAAGAGATCGAATACTGCAAGCCACATGTAACTGGGACAATTATACATCTTCCCACGTTGCAAACAGTGGCAAATCCAGTTTTGAGGGAACCGAGATTTTTACTGTTTGAGGAGCCTTCTTTAAAAAAAAGACATCACAAACATCATAAAATCCAGAAAAATACATATATTTTCATACTTGACTTTGTGATATACCTCCATCTTTCCTGTATATTTGTCCACATATTCTGAAAAGTTATACAATATTCATCTTAAGGCATACACAAGAAAATTAAATATATTTTTAAGTTGTCACTATATTATATTGAAGTATAATCACAATATCAATCAAATTATTCATATATCACATATATTAAATATATGTAGATTTGTTTCTTGATTTTTTTTTCTGGCTGTTTGTTGAACCAGTCTCAATTTTGTGTGCCTTTTCATCTGGAACCATCAGATTTTAGTAGAGCCATGCACACTAACACCTTAAAGGTACAGTGCAACATTCTGGAATGTGCAAAGCATGCAACCTCATCTAAGATGTATGGACGGGTGGTAGTACTGCTACAGATTCTGCCCTACCACATGGTAATTCTCATAAATTTGAATCCCCATCAAAGGAGAAAATGTACAGTTATAATTGTAACAGCATTATTAGAGAACCAGGCTGACAAGAACTTCTGTTCTGACTAGGCTTTAATAGAGAGCAAACTCTCCCTTCAAAATCTAGCTTTTTATTTTTATTTTATTTATTTCACATCTAGCTTTTTATTTTTTTCAAGATTTTATTTGTTTATTTGAGAGATAGAGACAGAGAGGCTAAGCATGAGCTGTGGGGGGCGGGATGTGCAGCAGAGGGAGCAGCAGACACCCCACTGAGCAGGGAGCTTGATGTGGGACTCAATCCCAGGACCCTGAGATCATGATCTGAGCCAGTGACAGCCAGCCTTTTTGGCTATCCTGAAATCTGGCAGGGTTTGGGGGTCACTGATATACATGGGTCCTTAAATGGAACCTAGAAATGTTTGTGATTGTGAAAGTCTTGTTAGTGGTAATGTGATCAAATGTGCATTATCCTTCCAAGCTCATTTTGCATCTTTGTTTGAAGTTAGTAAGTCATGAAAACAGGAAATGGATACTGACCAGAATGAGCATCAGCTCTTTCTTTGCATCGGGTTCTTAAAAGAGTCAACTTTTGTCAATAGAAATGAAATACGTTGTATGAGAATGCGGCATGGGTAGGCCAGGTAGAGTGCAGACAGTTGGCAGGAACAGATCATAGCGACTTCAAAAATCATTAACTTTTGTCAATTTTGTTTCATCATCTGTCCAATGAGAATGCCATCGTGTCCTCATGGAATGGCTGTCCACAGCTGGGAGAGCAGAACCCAGAACTGCTGCTTTATAAGCCGGTAGGTTCACTTTGGGGTGAGTCAAAGTATCATACTCATCATGCGAGATTAAAAGACATCTTTCCAGTTATAAACCCAAGCCTTCTTCAAAAAAAAAACTAAAACACTCGGGTTCTAAATGAGAAAAAAACCTAGAGTTGAAATAAATGGTGGAAAAAACAGGGCTGGAAATGCAGGGTCGCTGGAAATAAGGGTAAGGACTGCTCAATGTCAAGATATTACTATATTGTTCTTTCTAGGAGAAGAAGGGACATGCTTTTTAAAATAAAAAAAAAATGTTAGCTCATATACCCCAGATCAGGATGGGACGCAAATTTCAGATTCTAGTCTTTGCAAAGAGACTGCCATAGCTTTAAAATCAGCCTGGAAATGGCAAATCTAATGAAAGATCAAAGTTTCTTATTATCAGTTTCTGTTCCTTACAGGGATGACACTTTGTCTCCCTGCCTAGAATATATGTGGAATATATGTGGTTCATATTTTTATTTTTCCAGATTTCATTTTCTCACCCTTTTAATCCTCCAAACGCTTCATTCTTCTTCAATCAAAATTTCAATGATAATTTCACTGATTCATTTTTAATGTTTCCCAGTGACCTTTGAGACATGACATAGCAAATCAGTATCCAAATGAAAGGAAATGTCCTTACTTGTATTCCAAAAGCCATACTTTGGTCCCTGGCCTCCAGAAGCTCACACTAATGGTGGAGAAAGTGAATGTGCTGGGCAGGTGGTGGGGGGTAAGATACCACAAGAAGAACATCTATCACAGCACAATTTGTAATAATCAAGATTGCAAACAACTTCACTATGGAAAGTAACTTCAGAAATATGAAAATAATTAATAAGTCATGGCATTGCCATATGGTAAAGCATCCTATAGCCCTTTAGATTAAGGTTCATGAAGAGTTTTAATAAGCTAATAAAATGCCTATGTTTTAATATTAAGTAAAAAATGAGGACAAATTATATTTTGTCACACATAATGTCACACATAAATGGTCACAATTATGTCAAAGGAAACGTAGGGAAAAACAGAACAAAATTTGATATAAACAAACTTTATTGTCTTGGGTGGTGAAATTACAGGTGACTTTCTTTTCTTTCTATTTTTCTGTATTTCAGTAATTGTTATTTTTAGAATAGAGACATCTAACAAGACACTGTTTTCAGTGTTTTATATATTTAATTCATTTTATCTCTCAAAAACCCTCTGAAATAGGTATATTGTTATGCCCTGTGTATAAAAAAGAGTCAAAGAACCAGAGAGTTGAAGTACATTTCCCACTTTCACAGAGCTCTGAAGTAGTGGGATAGTGGAGTAGTATTTGAATTTGCCTGCAGGGCTGTGTTGTCTCCCTGTAACAAATTTGTATTGCTTTCTATTGGAAGTCTTAAAATAAATAAATAAATAAATAAATAAACAAACAAACAAACAAGCAAACAAACTCACATATAATTTACTATAGAAATTCAAAGGAAGAAAGCAGTCCATCCTGGGAATCAGGGAAGTCTTAGAGAGGCTGAATGGGATTTAAATATGCACAACTTGGGGTGCCTGGGTGGGTCAGTTGGTTAAGCATCCCACTCTTGATTTTAGCTCAGGTCATGATCTCAGGGTCATATAGATAGCCCTACACTGGGCTCTGTGCACAACGTGGAGTCTGCTTGAGATTCTCTCTCTCCCGCTCCCTTTGCCCCTCCCCACTCTGCGTGATCGCTCTCTTTCTTTCAAAATAAATTTTTAAAAATCTTTAAAAATAAATAAATAAATAGGCACTACTTAAAGGAAGGGCCTGTGGGGGGATGGAACAGGAGGAGCTAAGGCAGTCAAACTTGCCATTAGTGGCCTAGAAACAATGAAGATGCATTGTTTTTATACCTAGTGTTTACTAGTGTGTCTTAGGTCACGTTCCATCTCCTGGGAGAGTTTATTCTGCTTCTGCATAGAACCTGAGTTTTTCCCAAAGTCAAATGCCCTTTCAGAAAATGTCAACATTAGAAGGTACCATTCAAGCAAGTGTCCCTTCTGCACTACTCTTAACAGGAAACTCACCTCTTTCCCTAAAGAACCCATTTCCCTTTCAGAAAACTATAATTAGTAGAAAATTTTTCTTTACAGTTGGGCTTAAGTTTAACTCTCTACAACTTTTCCCCATTGGTCTGGATTCCTCCCAGGACGTATTCAAAGTAACACTAAAGACACCGGTGCTCTGTTATTGGACTCGTCCTGATTTTTTCTTCTCCAAGATAAAAGTCTTCAGTTCATTCAACAATCTGCTGTGTGACTTGGTGCTCAGACTTTTCCCATCTTACCCATTCTTTTCAGAAATCACTGCACTTGGCAAATGGTCCTATTAAAATAATTGCCCAGAACTGATCAAGACTCTCCAGTGACAGAATGATGAAATGATTCCTAACTGTCACCCGGGCTTCATCTATTACTGTAAGCCAGTTTAGGAACCTCTGCATACCTTGCCTCGTATGAGATGTCATCAACCAAATTGCCTGGACTTTTTCCATATAAATCTGTGTGCAAATAGGTATTCCCAAGTCTGTACTAATACAATTAATTGTTTCTAACCTAAGTAGAGATAGTAATATGCTGGTCAGCAAACTAGAAGTTGGTCCTGGTATTTGGGTAAAAAAAAAAAATCCAATAATGGAATTTTATGGTTTTACTTTTCAGGACAGAATCAACACTAAATCATTTAGCTTGGATCTTGAGGAAAAGACAGAGATTGTGTGTTGGGGTGGGTGAAGAGTATTCTGGAGCCATATAGGAAGGTTCAAGCAGATCTGCCTTTCCCTAGTAGGAGAGAGGAAAGACGTACTCTTCAATCAAGAGCTCCTGAGCCCGCAGAGAGCACTTGACTATGTCCTGTTTGGTGAGGGGCAACATCTATCCCAATGTTACGTGCAAGTCACGGACACACGCTCATCCATGATGACAATGCCACCGATTCAAGGCAACAGTAGGGGGATGATTAGAACAATGCAGTGACTTTTCATAAAGTTAGATGTATTCAGCTTACAGGATTAGTCTTCATTCTGAGATTCTGTCCTTCTGACATGTTTGGTATTAAGTGTTCTTTCTCTTGTGAAGTCAGTGGCTGAAACTTTTTTTTAAATAAATGTAAATATTTAGCAAATGAAAAGGAAGGTAGAGCAGAGAAATAGAAAGAAATTGAAATCTTTCTGACATCAATGTTTAGCTTTTAAGATCAGCTCGGCTGAACACCACCCCATAACCATGCATAATCCTTTTGTAAGCCAATAACTTTCCTTTTAAACCAACCTGAGTTGTATTGTTGCAAAGCCATTGCAAGACAACTGGTACAAGACACAGAGAAAGAGAATTCAATGATTGGTTAAATTAATGAATGATCTCGGCCAAGTTCTCCATGTGGCCTTTGAACACAGGCACAGTTCCCTGGCTTGTTTGGTTGGCAAAGCCCTGCACTAGTTACTTCCTTCTGCTTCCTTTTCTATGCCATCTTCCACCACTGGAGTTCCAGCCGAATTTCCTTGATTTGTAACAAACGTCAGGTCTCCTATTACTTGAATAGTTTAGCCAAGGTTGAAGCTCCAAACACTCATTCAGAGTCATTTCTGTTTTACCTTACCTGCCATCCACAGGATTCTCTTCTGGCCACAGGCTTGGAGACCATGGGACTCCTTGTGGGACTCTCCCACAAGGTAGCAGAGACTGGCTGAACATAGCTCTCATGTTCTTCTCCTTTCTGGGCACACAGAGAACCTGTACTGTCTTGTTCTCCTTTTGTTAGGGGTAGGCCTATAGTCAAGGTCTCTTAAAATATAGCTAGAAGTCTAAGGCCTTCAAGAGGTAGGTGTGTGTGTGTCCTCCACCCTCTTGGTCTCCTTCCACTGGCTGGATGCAGAAGACAGTGAGGCCACAGATGGAAGGACATTGGGTCTTTGAATCAGCTCATGGAAGAGAGCCACCTACCAACCTGAACCATGTGGCTTGGTTTGCTGTCTGGGTGAGAACTAAACTGTTCTACCTGAGCCATTTTATGTTTGGGTGTCCACTGTTAAAACAGCCAACAACAACATCCTAACTAATAAATCTGATGAGCTCACTATCCGTCTCTGCCCACAGGCTTAGTTTAAGCTGTTCTCTCTTGGCTCTGTGTTTCCTTGGAGAAGCAGCCTCTTTTATGGCCTGAGCATCCAGTTTTTCTCCTCTTCTCTTCAGTTGTGGGCTAACACTTTCAAAGCAGCCCCATCAATTCAATCAGTGCACCTCGCATAGGAAACTTGCCCCAAGGCAGTCCCCAGTTAATATGTCCTCTCCCTGCTCTGTGGGACAGAGTGGAACCTCAGAGATCAGCCAGCAGACTTCCTGAGGCTCTCTCTTTACTTCTGTGCATTCTTTCCCAAAAGCAAATGGAGTTAAAAATCAGACAGGGCTGGGAGAATTAAGAGCACCACAGCAGAGGCTCACGGAAGCCTGTCCATGGTCCTGGGCTGAGGTTTCCGCAGCAGCATCGCCTGGGAAGAATTTTGTGAGACAGAGATTCACACTCAGAGATTTTGATGTGATGTTTCTAAAATGGGTGACGAGGGTCTGTATTCTTAACGTATCTTTGTGACCCTGATGCATCAATCCTGTGCCAGACGATGGCGTGTCAGGGTAAGCAGCAGCGCTGGCCATGCGAATAGCCAAGCATCCCATGATGGTCAGTAGGAGCACAGCAGGGAAGAGCCTGGGATTGGAAGTCACACTTGGGTTTAAATCCAGGCTCTACCACTAACAAGTTATGTGACTGGTAAACTTCTTTAATGTCTGAACAGCCGTGAATTTTCAAGCAGGTTTTATAATGCCACAGTAATAAAACTTACATGAAATAATGACTATAAAGTTCCTGGCATAAAGAACAAAATAAATAGTGGGGATGTAGGGGTGGGTGGCTCTGCGTGTGTGTGAGAGAGAAACAAGTCTGTCCCTAGAGAGATGACAAGTGTGTGATAGCTTCCATGCCCAGGAAGAAGAACATCCCCCTCATGGATCTCCTGACCATGAACTATTTGGGGCGCTGGTTTTGTGCTGCTGCTGCTGCTAGAAACAGCCAGCAGAGAGAGCTATTTTGCCCCTATCTGAGATTTTGAATCTAACCAGAATTTGGGTTTTTCCCTCTCTCCATTTTTTTTTTTAAGATTTTATTTACTTATTCATGAGAGAGGGAGAGGGAGAAGCAGGCTCCCCACCGAGCAGGGAGCCTGATGTGGCAGGAGTCGATTCCAGGACCCCAGGATCATGACCTGAGTGAAGGCAGACATTTAACCATCTGAGCCACCCAGGCGCCCATCTCCTTCTTTAAAGGAAAAGAAAGTGGAGCCCACCTCCTGCCCCAGTCTGTTCCCTGATCCTGTAAAGCGTCCTTGTGCAGACAAGCCATAGGGCGGTCTCAGCACCCCCTGAGTACAAAGCAGGCCCCATTAAAGGCAGTTCCCAGGGAGGGTCCTTCCAGCTTCCATGCTTCTGGAAAAAGCTCTTCCCATCACCCAGGACCTCAGACAATTCTCCCTCTGGCCCATCCATTCCCATGCTCAGCGCCAGGCCCTGCTCGACTACAGAACATTCCTGGGCGCCCCACTTAACATCTGAGCCTCCGTCTCCCCACGTGCCCAGCATCAGTTAATTCCCAGGCTTCTCAGGAGGAATGAAGAGATGACACACGTGAAAGTGCTCACGATCGGCAAGCGCCTCGAGAGTATCCCACATTGACGTTAACATCTAGCAGGAGCCCCTCCTTCTCTGCCAGCCTTCGCCCCTGTCCCTTCCCACCCGACAGAGGGTGAAGAAAGCTGAAGCATTCTTCTGCTCACTGTAACTCGCTTACCCAAGTTTGAGTACAGGATGCTTATGAACATGCCTGAAAGCCCCCCAGCAGCCCGGTGAGTCCTCTCCAATGCACACGGAACTGGGGGAACCGGGTTTTGCTACAAGAGGATTCACACTTCCAGAAAGGGGCCAGCTGGGTTAGGAAAGTGATCCTGGAAGACCCTACTAGGAGTTTCCCAAAGAGCTATGAGATTATGGAGAAAATGTCACTTTGGTTCCTGACCAGAGAAAAATGCCTGGGGCTGAGAGGGTGCGAGCATCAGACGTCACTGTGCCTCTGTTTCCTTGCCTGGAAAATACAAAGAATCACAACCTGCCCTCCCCACTACCTCACAGGGGTTTTAGAGGGTGATACCAAATTATTACAATCACAAAAATAACATTTAGCCCTTACTATATATCAGACACTGTTTTCAATGTTTATGCTTAAATCCTCAGAACAGTTCCACGTGAGAGGTACTATGAGCCCTACCTTACAGATAAGGAAACTAAGCATGAGGGGGCTATCGTGATGACTGTGCAGTATTTGTGTGACAGCCATGCAAGGCTCTCATGCCTCTCTCGGACTGGGGGCGGGGAGGAGGACTCTCCCGCCCCAGACCAGGCAGCAGAATCTGGAAGCCCCCCTGAGTGCTGGGAGGCCTCCCTCCAACCCCCCACTGTGCTGGGCCAAGGGCCCCACCCCGCAGATGGCTAGGCTCGATGATTTCAGAAGGGAAGCACGTGTTTGTGACATTGGGAATTCTCGGAAATTATAATGAGGGCAAATCTCTTTGGACTCATTGTGAGTCAGGCACTGTGCTAAGTGCTGAACAGGCAGGGCTGGCTTTTTAAACAGTCTTGTGAGGTGAGGGCTATTGGTATCGCCCTTTTACATCGAAGGCTTAAAAAGTGTTAAGACTCCAGAGCAGCGGTCAGCGAGCAAGAGACCACATGCCAGGCACCTGTTTCCGTAATTAAAGTTGTACTGGAACACGGTTGTGCCCATTCATTTAGGTATCATTTATGTTGGCTTTTGCACGACGGCGGCAGCGTCGCGTAGTTACAACAGACGCCTGGCAAGGCCTGCCAGCCTAAAATATCACTTAAGTATCACTCAACGATCACATGGCCGGTTAAGAAAGTTACCGGATCCCGGCTTTGGAACCAAACTGCCTGCCTTTCACTTCTGGCCCCGCCTCTTAGCAGCTGTGCAACCTGGAACAAGTTAGTTCACTTCTCTGGGCTCTGGCTTCCTCCGTCATCTATAAATTGGGGAGAATATTAGAATCTACGGCAGAGGATTGTTGCGAGGATAGCCTTCATCGCTGGTTTGCAAACTACAGCCTCACACACAATGGCTTGTCATCTGGGAGCTAGAAATGCAAATTCTGCTTCACCCCACACTTGCTAAACCAGAAACTCTGGGGGCCAGGCCCCTGCACTCTGTGCTTTAACAAGCTCCCGGGTGATTCTGATGCCAGCTAAAGTTCCAGAACCACTGACATTGTATTGAAAGCCATTCCCCCCAGTAAGGGCAAGGGTTTGCTATTATGATTTACTTTAGATTTAATCCATCTCTGTGTGTTTTGTGGGTTTGTCTTGGAAATCAGCCTTAAATTCATAAGCTCTTAGGAGGAGGAATAACATCTGACTTTTCTTTTGTATTCACCTAGTACCAAGCACACTTTAAGTGCTTATTCAACATTATTTGATTGGTTGAACAAGTTCTAAAAATGGGATTGTTTTCTGGGATCTGTGAAGCCGAAGTGGCCTGGAGTACGTGGGTGGGCCTCAACAAATCTTTGTGTCCCCGGATGTTATGCACAAATGTTTGCATGGACGGGCATTTTTCTCAGTAGATGCCCCGATATCTTCAGCACATTCTCCGAGACTCCCCAGCATTTTAAGTAGCACGGCTCCAGAACACAAGCGGCCACAGGTTAAGGTAAAGGACTGTAAGTGCCCTCGAACTGGAACCGGGAGCCCTAGGAACAAATACACCCTTTCCATGCAGCACAGGAGGAGCCTGAATGCAAAGATGGCCGCCTCTGTTCTTTCTCTATTTCTTTTTCTCCGCCCCTGCCCCAGCCATCTCTGCCCTCCACCTCCTGGATTCTCTTTCTCCCTGGAATACTGCTTCTCTTCTTCCAGCTGCTAAAGAAAATGGGATAGACAACTCTGCATCACATCATGGAGATGGCTGTTTAATTTGAGATGAGTGTTACGTTACTCATTGCTCAAGGCCCCCTTTGATCAGCCAACATTTGCTTCTTTTATCCCCATTATAGAGCATACATTAGTGCCCTGAATGCTTTCTGGTTTTGTTGTCTTTTAGAGGTCATCGGAGATTATTTATTTGGGAAAGCAGATGGATATCTTTTTTAATGTCAAAATAATTACTGTTTGGTTGGTCTGATAGTTTACTTACGATTTCAATGTTTTTATGTTTACATTGAAAGAGCATTGCGAAAATTATATTTTATCTGTTAAAGTAAACAGGATATGACAACCTTTTTAACCAATGTTTCTAGCTGAGGAGTTGGTTTATTAAAATGGTTAGAAGATAACAGAACCAATTGGGAACACTCACTCGAGTTGAAATGCACAACTGTATGCTTTCTATTTGTACAAAAGTAGGAAAGAGGCAGTAAACAATGCTTTAAAGAAGGGGCAGTATAACAAAGCGGTGAAGAGTAGACTTGAACTCTGGTTTCAAATCCCAGCAAATAATCCCGGAGATAACGTGCCCTCTGTTTCTCTTTTCAATGAGTCACCACAGGGTAGTTCATCTACCTGGAAGAGTTTCTCCAGCCACACACCTTTATCATTTGCACTTAGCAACTTTTATTGGTAAACTAGTTCTCTGCTTTACCAAAGAAGTACAATGGAAGAGAGCTCTCCTGGCAGGTTCCTCCCACTAAGACACTTGGGAAGAGCCACAGGGAATATGGATTCACCACCTCAGCCTCGGGGGTGGTGGCGGGGGGAGGGGGGCTCTTCTAATTATTTTGACTTCACTCTTGTGCATCATATTAGTTCTTTATTTTTCATGGGACGGCAGCCTTCTGCCACAATAAACATGCATTACTACATGCTAATTCATTAATGTAGTCAATTCAGATTGTTTCTAGTTGCTTTCCAGTTGTTTTGATAGAATACATGTGTTGATATAACTGTGGATCTGCTTTCTCAAATTCAAGTTATTTTCCCCTTTACTGCGGCTCATAGAGACGTCTCTTTCTTCAAGGTGTCATTTCTTAAAGGATTTCTCTAAACCCTGGGAGGAATGAATTTAGAAATGGTTGTATTTGTATGGTAGGTTGCCAGGTTTGGGGTTTGTTCTAGGTCTGTGAAGTCTTTGGATTTCCTTCTCCGCCATGGAGAAATGGGTAAGGTGATTAGAATCAGGCCAGAAAGAGGAGGCTGCCAGAGCCCATTATATTCCCAGAAAGTAAGACACAGTGGGGCTGCTTTTTGATTTCCCCCAAGTTCCCTGGCAGGAGCCCAGGGGCCCCAGAAAACACATGCTCTGTCTTGCACAAATTCGGTGGCATTCTTGGCCCATGTGGCAAGGGATACACATCCCTACTGTGGTATGAATTCCTTGCGTGTATCTGGCATTAAAGATCTGACAAAACTTATGTCTTACTATTATTATAACACCAGACATTTCAAAAATATCAACATTCAAAAGGCTGAATAAGCTGGGCACAATACTAGGCTATAATTTGTCCATCACTAATGAAATGGTAATGTGATTAGGGCAGAATAAGAGCATCCCAGTGAAATATAATCCTGTGTGATGGAAATAAATAGATACTTAGACCGAGAAAGGACCTTAAGAGGCCATTGAGGCCTCTTCTGATATTAAAAACCTTAAAGAATTACATCAATTGAGAAAATGGTTCAAAAGTATAGGATATAGGGGTACCTGGGTGGCTCAGTCATTTAAGTGTCTGCCTTTGGCTTGGATCATGATCCCAGGATTCTGGGTTTGAGCCCCGCGTTAGACTCCCAGGTCAGCAGGGAACCTGCTTCTCCCTCTCCTTCTGCACCCTTCTCCCTCTGCCTGCTGCTCCCTCTACTTGTGCACACACTCTGTGTGTGTGTGTGTGTGTGTGTGTGTGTGTGTGTGTCGAATAAATAAAATATTTTGTTTAAACTGTAGGATGTGGCAAAATAGAAGTACACTGCTGGTAGACATATAAGGCAGCCCAAACATGTTGGACAGCAGCAAACTGACAAAAGTCTAGAAAACCTCATGATCCATATATTCCACTTCTAACAGATATATCTTAAGGAAAAAAACTCACAAAAATTCCCAAAGAGACCTGTAAGAAGATATTCATTGCCAACTGGTTTTACAGCCTAATACTGGAAACAACCTAATTCATCAAGAGAGAGACAAATCATGATACGTGCATGCAGTATAATACTTTAGAGCAGTTAAATAAACTGAGCAGTGTGAATCAACGTAAATAAATGTTGGAAACAATGCTGAGTCCAAAAAACAAGTTGCTGAAGGATGTGTGAACAGTGTGATGTCATTCTTACAGAGGTTAAGCTCTATACAGAAACAAGCATACCCAGGAAAAGGATAAAGATACAGAAGGGAAGAACAGACACCAACTTCACATAAATGCTTTATCTGAAGGGGAGAACCAAATCAGGGGGAATAAAAAGAGATTTCAACCTCATCTGTAAAAATTTAATGGCTTAAAAAAATAGATCTGAAGTAAATACAGCAAATGCTACTGGAACCGGCACATGGATATGTTGGGGTTGTTTTTTTTTTTAATTACTTGTATGTTTGAATTTCTTTAATTCCCTGAACTTTTGTACATATACCCTCTTCTATGGCTCTCCTAAGGCAGCCTTTCCCTTGCATTCCATTGCCATAACATCTTTCATCCTCCAATCCTGGTGTGGCTTGGATTTCAGAAGAAATACTTTTTTTCCTAATAAATACTTTCTATACTCACATCCACTTGTTCAGGGAACCAAAAGTTATTTCCAAGATAAATTAAATCATCAGTGTCCAGAAAGAATCGCTCCTCTGCCAATAGGTCTTATTCCTCTCACAAATTTTCACCCTCCACAAGGATGACCTGACATCTCTCCATCTAATTTCATTAGTGAATTTATGGAGGGGCTGTTGGTCCCTCCATCTAGATCATTAATAAATCTATCAAGTGTTTCCATCTCTTGGTTCCACCTAAGCTTAAGGAGCGAGAACTCCCTCTCCGTACACACACTAAAGTTGCCAAAATAGTTGTGTAGGATTGTCCCCCTGTTCACCCCACCTGTGCTTTCTCGAGATTAAAATGAAAACATAAAGAATATATTGCACAATGAAAATGCAACTTGTTACCCTGGCTTACTCCAACCATGCCCTCGCATCTTCTCTGTAGTCAACCCCAACTTCAAGAAACTTAACCTCTAATTCAAAACATCAGTTCAAGGTTAGCTGGATTTAAAAAAAAAAAAACAACAACATTCAAATTTTCTGCATAAAACCTTTAAGGACACTAAATGGGAGAGAAAGGAAATAGATAAATGGGTACAGTGCTGCTAAATGGACAGAAATGAGGAAGTTTAGTGCTTGAGATGTTTACAAGTACCCATCCTTTTTTTTTTTAAGATTTTATTTATTTATTTGACAGACAGAGATCACAAGTAGGCAAGTAGGTAGAGAGGCAGGCAAAGAGAGAGTGAGAGAAGCAGGCTCCCCACTGAGCAGAGAGCCTGATGCGGGGCTCGATCCCAGGACCCTGGGATCATGACCTGCACCGAAGGCAGAGGTTTTAACCCACTGAGTCACCCAGGTGCCCCTACCCATCCTTTTCTATTTTCTAGTCCCTCCAAGAAGAATTGATGAGAATGTTGAAAATTCTAGGTGGGGGGAATCTGGAGTATAATGAATAATCTTAAAGATAAAAGCATAGGTCAGTTAAAAGAGGGTAACGTCAAAATTTTTGAAATAAGAAAACAAACCCCATTTCTGTTATATGCCTCCATAATTTTATAAGCACTACTCTCATTCATGATAAATTATTATTATTGTGGAGCAGATGGATGAATCTCAATCATTATACTATAATGGAAGATTAAACATTTTCTTAACTTCTATTCATCAAATTAAGTCTTTATACTCACAACAAAGGACAATGCATCAATGTTATCGTTAGGGCTTTTTTAATATAACTTCAGCGTGAAGCATAAGAAGACATGATTAATGTACTGACAGAAGTAAATACTAAACAACATACATTAGTCTAGATTAGAATCGCTTTTTTAGTTCTCTTATTTTGTGGCTTCTCAGTCCTCTGAATCTTGTCAAGGAGAAACAGCCATCAAAATCATTCCACCCTTTTTTGCTAGCTGTTCCTTTTCAGCCACATCTTTCCTTGTGAAATGTTACCTATTCCCTAAAGCTGTAGGGGGTCAGGGGGAGAGGGTTTCTGGGGAGGGAAAAGGAGATAGTATTTGTTCAGCCGCCAATAAGACAGGTTTCCCACTTGGTTGAGTTTTAGGTCACATTTAACAGACAGCAAGTTCTGGGGGGATGGAGAGAAATCTCATGATCTATAGTCCCTCTGGTCTACCACACCCAATGTGCAAGATTGCCCAAACTACTCCTGATCCCAAAACGTATCTAGTCTTTACAACATCATGGAAAGCAGTTTCACAGTCTCCCACAAGTATGTATTTCAACACTTTGCATTTTATGAAGCACTCATAAAGTGAGTTAGATGGAGTAGAGATGGAGTTAAAGAATGGACAGCAGTAGTACGGCAAAGAGCACCGACCTTGGATGGATAGGACCCAAGGTCAAAACCCTAATCTTCCACTCTGTGGACCACAGGGCCTCCCACATGTTGTTTAGTCATTTTTCTTCCTTTTACTGATAACACTTATTGCCTTCTCTAAGCAGATGTGCATTAAACATCTTGCATCTAACACCTCATTTACTCATTAGGAAACTCCCCATTATATGGGTCTTATTATCCTCTCTTATACCTAGTGTTATTATCCTTGTTAATTTATAAAGAATTAGAATGCAATAAAATGGGAAGGCTCCAAGAAAAAAAAATTGGAAGACTAGTTAACAAGCTCCATAATAGTTCAATAAAATATCAATAATTAAATATTTGATAACACAATAAACAGCATCAACTGTCAATTAGTGTATTGTCAGCACACTGTTTCTTCAGCCTGGTGATCCCCAGTTGGGATATATGCTATACTTTAAACATGAAAATAAATTTCCATTGGAAATTGTCCCATGAACCCCACAACAATTTTGGAGGTAGTTTTTTCAATCAATAAAGCATAACAAAGCAGGGTGCTAAGTTTGAGGGAGAAAAACAATGCTCCAAAGAGGCTGCACAAAGTAGAATACCAGCAAGACCAAGCAATGACCCTGTGTTTACTTCACCATCCAGAGAGAACTTTGTCCCACACCACAAGACACATCTCAGCCTTTCAAGAACTGATGTAAGAAAGTTAGTGGGATGTTGTCTTTCAAGTGCATGTGATACTGGAATCGTTACTCCAAACTCTGACACCCAGATAACCCTAGTATACATGAATCTCTTTTTGATAATGATCCAGAAGCCATTTTGGATCTTGGGGCACCCTGAGTCCTCATTTCCCACATTAATTATCACTGAGCAGAACTGTGACTTCAGAAGCTATATAACCAGAGACAGAATTTTTTTCTTAAAGATTTATTTACTTATAGAGATAGAGTGAGTGGGGGGAAGGGCAGAGGGAGAGAATCTCAAGCAAACTCCCTGCTGACTGTGGAGCCCAAAGTGGGGCTCAATCTCGTGATCCATGAGATCATGACCCAAGCTGAAACCAAGAGTCAGCCACTTAACTGAACCACCCAGGTGCTCGCCTTTTAACTTTATAATTAAAAGATGAAAAATTTTGCTCAGAGATAAGATGCTATTGTGAAAAAAACAGCCAGATCCTGGAATAAAGCAGGCAAGGAAACAGGGCACTAGGTAGAGGTGGGAATCATCACACACAACAAGTAGTTTAGTGGGGAGACCAGTGAGCAAACTGTTGTGTAAGAAATATGGAAGTTATTAACTGAAAGAATCTGGTTATAAAACAATATGTATAATATGATCTCTTTCTGTTAAAAACACACACATATATATACATGTGTTGACCTGGAAATACATCTGATTAAGGTGGAAACCAGGATCACCTCTGGGTAATGAGAACATGCTTCTATTTCTAATTTTTAGCCTGTATTTTCTAATTTTCCTCAATGCACAAGCACTGATTTTATAAAAGTGATTATTTACTTAAAATGGATTGCTTTCTCTACACCTTTCATAGTCTTAGTTCACTGCTTCCCCTTCTTTCCAACATGGTCTCAACCACAGAGTAACATTAGCATTTTTCCTTCAGTTTGGCTGTTGAAAAGGATCCCTGTGTTCTGTCTCTTCCCTGACCCCCCAACACACACACAAACACACACTTCTAACTCAGACCTGAGATTGATTTTAAGCTTCTCTCTTAATGAGCTCTGTGGCCCAGACAAATGAACTTCTCTTGGCCGCAGATCCTTCAGCTGTTGAAAGGTAGCGATCATACTTGAGGTGAATTAAGTAAGAAAATACGTGTGAAAACATGGTACCCAATACTACAGTGTTTATGTAATTTCATTTTTAGCAGACACTTCTCTATTATATTATTTAAGTACTTTAATGTGGCAGCTACGTGAGGAAATTGTTGCCTGTGGCTGCTGACAGTTTGAACGGCAAGTCTCCAGGACTATAGGAGCTGAAGCCTAAATATGATTTTTTACCAACAAAAACCACTGAAGCAGTTAGAGAAAAGGAAGCTGCAGTTATCCTCTTTCTTATTGTCAGGAAACAGAAATTTTTTTTTTCCTGATAATCTGACAAGAATAGAGATAGGGAAGGAGATGAGAATAAAATGCCATTACCTTGGTTCACAAGTGGAGAGAGAAACACAGAAAGGTCCCGGCATTACCCTCACATATTAGAGATGCTAGAAGAGATGATTGGAGAGCTCATCTGAATCTGATGTCAGGAATCTACTGCTGTCATACACTGCCCCAGACCTTTTCTGTCGCCTCCAACAGTGTTCGCCATATCTGTGGTAGACTTGCCAAGTATATAACTTGCATAGAGAAAGTGAGAAAGAAGACACTTTTCTAGCTACTGGCCAAATGAAAGACTTGGGAAAAGAGGTAAGTCTCAATGGGTTTTCTTGTGAAATACTCTAGCATCGGCAATGTAAATCACATCTTCAGCTTCTCCTATGAAACCTTCAGTAAAATTTTCACAGGATGCTTTGGTGAAAATGGATCGTTTAATGATCAGTTTAAGGAAATGCTGATTCCTGCCTTGAGTTGTCATGGGGTCATTATGGAGACCTCCTTTGGGGCCAGACAGCATATAGCTCATTCTGCTGTGGGTGAGTTTGAGGCCCTCTTTAGGGCCTCAGTCAAGCCCGCCTTGGCAAACCCACACTGGTAACGATGGGATGGGAACACTTCAGTCACATGACTTTCATCATTGATTCAAGTCAGCCTGTAACCTGTTCAGTGATGTTCAGTGATGCTAAATAGAAACTTTCAAATTCCACCACTCATTCAGTCTGATGTGCCCCCCAGACCACACCCCTTGAACCTGAGACCTCCTGGTTCCGTTCTTGCCCTTCTGCAACTGATCCATCATTACCTCCAGAACATACCGTTTTATTAAACAATACTGCCTAATCATTTGGAAATTAATTCTCCAATTGCCCTTTTTTTAATTTCAAGACTAAATATCACTTATGGTTCCAAACAGTGCTTCTTGGGTTTCAACAAGCTACCATCTCTTTTCACAAAAATTCTAAGAGTTCACACCATTCTTCAGAACTGAATTAAGTTCCATGAGTGGACTGAGCTAGCATGAGGATCAGGATTTGGTGCAACAAACTGAAACTCTTCCAAGTTTTTCAAAGAGACTTAATACAGGGAGTTGGGTTGTTTCAAAAACTGGAAAGGTTCAAAGGGTAAAAGTCAGGGGGCCTCCACTAGACTGAGTCACAAGTTCCTGACACCATCAACATGATACAAAGAGGACTTCCATGCTAAGTCCTCACTCCCAGAAAATGACTCCTAACTCCCAGGAAATGAATCCTCATTCCCAGGAAATGAGCATCTCCACAATAGAACATGGAGTCTAACCATTGCCTATACTTGGCACTGGTAGAACTTTTGTCCTCCATATAGGAAGAAAGCTGTCACCTAATGTCTGCCTTCCAAATTGCATGGAAGTCCACTTTGAAGGCTGGACATAAATCACATGCAGAATCCTAGCTACAATGCAACCTACAAGATAATAGCTCTTAGCTTTCCAGCTTCTTCAAATAGGAGGATAGCTAGTATAGAACATGGCTTTCAATAAAATACAATCCAACAAACTGCTATGTTTTTCACTCAGTAAGAGATTTAATATGGGGAATTAGATTCTTTCAAACAATAGAACATAAAGTATATTTCATTCTACCAAATATAAAATATTCATAATTATTGAAGCGAGGTTATGGGTAGATGGGGAGTTATTCTATTCTATACTTTCACATGTGTTTAGAGGTTGATTTTCTTCTTTGTGTGTACTGGTGATTCTCCATTTGTCCCTAGTTCAGATCCACTCTCCACCCAGGTCTCTGCTTCAGGAAGCTGGCTTTTCTGGATGACATCACTTGGGTTCCCTTGCTAGTTATGGTTGGATTTGACCAATTTGAGTTTCCTACAAGAGGTCAGAGGGTATAAGAAGAGGGAGCCCAGGTATTTCTTCTTCTCTCCCTCCTTCCTCTGAGTTACTTGGTGGACAGTGCCTGGGCCCTCTACTAAAATAGCTCCTATTGAGGGACTTTTAGTGGGCTCTTATAACACCGTGTCCTCCCTGTGATCATAGGGGACAATGGCTTCCTGCTGTTGCTGGTGTCTGGGGCCTTAGTGTCCTCTGTTGCTTCCCTTATTCCTATCCCCATATTTGGAAGTTGACCTTTCATTAAAAACCATTCAAATGGGGCGCCTGGGTGGCTCAGTGGGTTAAGCCTCTGCCTTCCGCTCAGGTCATGATCTCAGGGTCCTGGGATCGAGCCTGGAATTGAGCCCCGCATCGGGCTCTCTGCTCAGCGGGGAGCCTGCTTCCCCCTCTCTCTCTGCCTGCCTCTCTGCCTGCTTGTGATCTCTGTCTGTCATGTAAATAAATAAAATCTTTAAAAAAAAAATATTTGAACTATCTAACTGGAGCTTATCTGCCCCTCCACTCCCCTTAAGACTCTCCTCTCCTCTCATCTCAGATACAGCTCACCATACCCACAGGCCCCATATCCTCCTGCTCTTCACTTTTCCCTCCCCTGTCAATCCCCACACTACCAAGCCTTTGTGCATTCTGCTCAGGATCTTGCATTACACAAAACAATTGATAAATTAGTTGGTAGCATAACATTTTTCCCAAGATAACCTTTCTCAATTTTAAGAGAAAGCAAACGGTATAATGCAAAAATACCAGTATTATGATAAACATTTCAGGCAAAGTTGGGAACATACTTGGAGGAGATCAGTCTATAGAGCCTGGAACCTATAAAGAGGCATGTCTATTTGTCCAGAAGCCTAGTCCTAAATAAGTGATGAAATTTGATTTGGTATTAGAAAAACAAAAATTTGGTGTGGTATTTTCTAATACCAAACAGATTTGGTATTAGAAAAACATTAAGACCCTTAATGGCAGAGGGTTTTTTTCTTGTTCTCCAGCACCTGCCACAGCATCTGACTCCTGGTAAAAATTGCATGTGTGGGGCGCCTGGGTGGCTCAGTAGGTTAAAGCCTCTGCTTTCGGCTCAGGTCATGATCCCAGAGTCCTGGGATCGAGTCCCACATCGGACTCTCTGCTTGGCAGGGAGCCTGCTTCCTCCTCTCTCTCTCTGCCTGCCTCTCTGACTAGTTGTGATCTCTGTCTGTCAAATAAATAATTTTTTTTAAAAATTGCATGTGGGGACGCCTGGGTGGCTCAGGTGGTTAGGCAGCTGTCTTCGGCTCGGGTCATGATCCCAGCGTCCTGGGATCGAGTCCCACATCGGGCTCCTTGCTCGGCAGGGAGCCTGCTTCTCCCTCTGCCTCTGCCTGCCACTCTGTCTGCCTGTGCTCGCTCTCTCGCTCTCTCTGACAAATAAATAAAATCTTTAAAAAAAAAAATTGCATGTGTGGTTAAGTGAAGCAATCAATGAGTTACCATCCAGGAGGCTACTTGATTCTTTGTCTCTCAACCTCCTCACCTCCCCCACACCTGGGATTTTCTGGGGCACCATTTTATCATTGTCCATCAACACAGAACCTACATTTGGCCCTTGGAATTCTCATTGAGCTCTTGGATGTGTCTCTGCCCCATCTGAGTCTTAGTGTCCTCATTGGCAGAAAGGCAGGGTCAGAGACCATCCACATTAATGACTAAAACAATATTAAAAATGCTTTTACCACATTTTTTATTTGGTGGGTGCTTTTGCTTTGTTTGATTTTTATCAGGTTGATTGCTTTGGTAAACTGTGTGTTTGTTTTTTGGCATAAATATGGCATTTTGAGAAAGCATACGTTCCTAAGATAATGTCTCACTCATGTTGACATTAACCACTTTATAGGAATTGCCTGAGGCACCCTGCCCATGCACAAGTTTATCTTTCAAAGAAGTTTACCCAAAATGTACAGAGGAGTACACAAGGGAAGGCCGACCTAAATTAGAAGCCATTTTTTTAAGTGGGGAGCAAAATGCCTCAGTGACAAAATACCCTAACCAGCATCATGGAGCAGAATAGCAGTTCTCGAAAACTGAGAGGCAGAGTACGCTCCAGAACTGTAAACAACTGCCAAGACGGAACAAAAATCTAAAACCTGAGCTTGTCAGAGTACACTGCAGTTTCTGAAAAGATAAAACAAATTTGAGAAACTATTAAAACCTCGATTAGAATATTTCCCTTTTACCATCAACTTTGTCAGAAGTAATGAAAGTCCTCAAGCACCTTTAACTAGCAGTCAACAATCCATTCTCAAATAATAGAAACATTGACATGCAAACCAATGCTATTAAAGACTAGGTTAATGTTATTAAAGACTGCCTTGGCTCCAAAAAATATAGGCATAGTAAAACTGAAAGAATAAAGTCCATATCCCCATAATAACTTTCTTTCTAAACCCGAAATAATTTGTGACCCCAAGCTAATGTGTTGCATTTGAATAGTTATGGCTTCTTCTAAACTTTTTAAATAGTGCCTATTAAGTTGGGCAAGAAACTTAATAACAACCTCAGCTGAGCAGAGTTCTTACCTTCCTAATTCAAAGAGTTACCTCAGAAGTTATTGCTGAGTTGTGGCAAAATTAACATGAGAATAGGAACATAAGTCAAAGGTAAAATGCCATTCTTTTATTAAGAATTATGAGAATTCCTTTTGAGGAGGGAGCCATCTTGATTGGGAAAGTTTCTGCTTTGAGTAAGAGGCAGAAATGGTAATGCTTACCAACTCTGCTATGGTTTCTCTGTATTTCCTACCTCCTTATAGCTGGTGGAACCAAGTGGGGAATATTCTGGCCCATGAGCTTTGGAGGTGACGTCATGTGTTGTTTTGAAGTAGAAGCATATAAGAGTGCTTATGTGTTGAAATGGAGTCTCTCTCACCCTAAGTCCCTGAGTGGCTCTATGGAGTAGAGCTCTTTGATGACCCATACTGAACATCAACCAAAAATGAGAAAGAAAAGTTTTGAGGTAGAAGCCTGTAAGATTTTAGAGTTAATATGTTGCCTATCCTGACTAATACAGGTCAGAAAACCAAATCTCAAAAAACTTAAGTGTTCACAGAACTGATCTGCATGAAGAATTTCCTTGTTTAGGAAAGGAAAACGAAAGAGAGTAATACAGTCAGGAAATAAAGAAAAGATGTGAATTATACATAAAATTTCTACCCTGTACCTTCTAAATCTTAAGTAAATACTACAAAAACTCACAAAATACTTGTTGTGAATGGATTACCAATAAAGCAACTCATCTTTTCTCCAGACTGATGCAGCAATAGAATAGAGGCAAGATACTTACTTTCAGAAACAGGATCACATCACTGGACAGACATGTAATTTTCATCCCATGAAATAGGGGAATTGAGGTCCTCCTATGTCAAACTCAAGGGTCAAGGAAGCTTAAGCTTTCTTGTTTTGTTTGGACTATTGGACTACTTCCTACAGTCAAAGGAAAAGGTTTTTTACTCTAAAAAAGAATACTTTTACTAGATTCAGTAAAATCCAGGCTGTTTATGATCACAGAATCTCAGAACCCCAAGGTTGGAAAGAACCTTAAAGGTCAGCTGCTCTCACCCTTCCTATTCCCTCTTTCTAGGATAATCCCACCAGGTGGCTTCTGATCTCTGCTTGGACATTTCCAGTGGCAAAGATTTCACTCTCTTCTAAAGCAGCCCATTCCACCTCTGCATTGCTTTGACAGTCTCTAATTCCCCCTCACATTGATTTAGCTAACATCTCCATCCCTATAACTTTTACTCAATGGCCCAAGTTCTACCTCTTGAGTCATAAAATAAGTATGATGTGCCTTTCATAAAATGGATCCTCAAATGTTTGAAGGCAACAACAATCATGTCCTCCTCCCTTTGGAAGTTATTTTTGGAAAAGCATTACCCCTATTTCCATCACCAACCCTGGATGGGGCCTGTCCCTTTTCTTCTACTAATTACTCTGCCCTTCAGAAATGGGTTAGATGGCAGGAAGGGGGATTAAAGGGAATACAGATCATGTTAATATCATGTTAATATCAACTGAAGACCTAATTAAGCAAGATTTCTTGTCTGCTCATTACCTCCTCATGAATCTCCCCTCAAGAGACCCATTAAATGGGTGAGAACCAGAGTTGCCTTTTGAGTAAATCAAATAAGAGCTGCCCTCGTGGTATAATTTGAGACTATGCCAGATTCCTCTGCCTCAAAATCCCAAACCCAATACAAAGCTTTCGGTCATTATTCTTTGGATAACTGGGGTTTCCCTGATTCATCACCACATAACAGTTATGAAACAGCTCTCTCCCTGGAGCCCATTGATCAAAATATCAGGCCACCCCTTCTCCTTTGCTAATGACACTCCAAGGGTCAAAGTCAAAACTGATATGGGTGATGCTGTAGCTTTGGATGGGCTGAGAGGAAGAAACGTTTCTCCTCCATACCTTTCTGACCTTGTTTATAACATGAGACCCCAGTAGAGAGGGCTCCATATGTCTTACTGAGTTTTCAAATGCTGCTTTCAGATTCTATTCTTAGTCCCTAATTTCCATCACTCTGACAGAGCTGGATGATCCTAAGACACAGGCTTCTTGCTAACTCCTCCCCTCCAATCTCTAGGCACGTTTTTGTCCAGATTCGGGCTCCACCTCCTCATGCAAATCAAACCTTAAGGATTAACTGACCAGGTCCTCTAGAGATGCCCGCATAAGTCTGAATTCTAGTGTAAAAGTAGCTTAGGTTCAAGTTGAGAGTCAGGACTGCATGTTTCTGGCTCTTAAAGGTTTTTAATTTGAAGAAGATGGAATACATACATCATACTAAGGCAGAGGATTCACAGTAGGGTTGTTTTGCTGACGAAGCGCTTGTTCTACATAGCCCAAGGGTAAATGCCAATGCACCTTTAAAATGGAGTGGGGGAATTAGAAATAAATTTGAACATCCCTGACATAAAGCTTTTATCTCATATCCTGGCTCTTACCAGCTGAGTGACCAGGGGCAAGTTACTTAATCTCTTTGAGTCTTCATTTCCCTCATCTTAAATTGGGAGACACTGTCAATCCCATTCCTATCACCTCCAGGCCCCTCACTTAAGAATTTCATGAGATAGGGGCACCTGGGTGGCTCAGTGGGTTAAAGCCTCTGCCTTCGGCTCAGGTCATGATCCCAGAGTCCTGGGATTGAGCCCCACATTGGGCTCTCTGCTCGGCAGGGAGTCTACGTCCCTTCCTCTCTCTCTGCCTGCCTCTCTGCCTACTTGTGATCTCTGTCTGTCAAATAAATAAATAACATCTTTAAAAAAAAAAAAAGAATTTCATGAGATAATATTTATAACTAGTACAGTGCCTGGTACAAACTAAGGAATCAATGAATGTTAGCTCTTCTCCTTATCCTCCCCCCACCACATACACACTCATCTTCTTTCCTTTTCCTTATCCAAGAAATATAGAGACATGTAGCCTAAGAGGCTGGACCTACAACTTCAGAGGCAACAGAGGAAACAGCCAGACTCACCCGGGAACAACAAGGATGGAGCCAGAATGAGATGACAGAGAGTGTGAGCGCCAGGCTCCAAAAGGAGTGACCACAACCACAAACCATAGGTCAGTGCTCACAAGTGCTTGGTGGGGGAGGGAGGGTGGCTCATGATTTTTTTGTTCACCCAGGTGGAATGAAACACTAATAAAACATTTTTCCCCAAAAAACTAAGTTTATATCTGTGCATGTAGTATATTTACTTGCCTTTTTATTTAAAGAAATCCAGTATCTTTTACAAAATGTTAGCAAAATAATAAGAATATTCAGTAGTGGGAGATACAGTTAGGATCTTAGCATAGCATCATACAAAACAATGCAACCTTAAACCAGAAGCCCTTTATCTAAATAGAAGCCAACAAGTAATTATCCAGTAGGAATAGGAGAGAAAAAAAGTTTTAATGCCAAACCTTCCTTACTTGCCATTTTCCCCAGTGCATCTTTAAAGCGGGGGGGCAGTTTTTTTGTTTTTTTGTTGTTGTTGTTGTTTTGGTGTGTTGTTGTTGTTGTTTAATAAATAAAGCCAGAAGCTTCCCCCACCCACCCTGCTCTCTTGAGTGTCTTGCTAGGGAACAGGGAGGCTTTAACTCAGAGGGAAGGCTGCCACCTACTGGGCGACCACTAACATCCTCAGCATTGTCTGTGGGTTCTTCGCGGTCTCCCAACTCAAAATCCTCCCTAGGCCTGAAGCTGCTTTGTTAGTGACAGTGATAAAATCATAACCCGGGATACGACTATACAGAAACTAAAAGCTACAGCATGAATTAATCATAGGACAACCTCCTACAAACTTCACAACAACACTTTTGCTTTAAGCATCAGAGAGCCTGCACTTTCAAAGGGGGAGGGAAAAAAGCCCTTTCTCTCTGAATTTCTGTTGTGTTTTCTAAAGACCAAGTGCTTTAATAGTTGGTAAGTGCTGCTAATTGCTCCCTGGACAGCCCTAATCTGGCCATTTCCTCCCTGCCTTTTACTCCATAAATCCTTCTGAAGACTAATATATTGGTTTAGTATTCCTCAAAAGTACCCCCTTTGATTGGACTGGTTTACATGTTTACAAATAGTTTCTCTACACCCACCATTTGAAAGAGCCTGTTGTTAGAAAATCTTTTATTATTGGTGCCCGGACTTATCGCAGCCCCAAGATCAACCCCCAAACCCTCTTTTTTCTTTTTTCTTTTCCCTCTCTCTCTCTCTTGAGAACACACCACCTTGAACTCAAAACGAGCAGAAAATCTGAGTTTTCTGCCTCCAACCAGTTCAATGCCTTAAGACAAATCACTGTGCCTCGGACTGTTCATTCACGACGCAGGAAAAAGAAACCTACCAGGGGGCGCCTGGGTGGCTCAGTGGGTTGGGGCCTCTGCCTTCGGCTCAGGTCATGATCCCAGGGTCCTGGGATCGAGCCCCACATCGGGCTCTCTGCTCAGCGGGGAGCCTGTGTCCCCCTCTCTCTGTCTCTGCCTGCTTCTCTGCCTACTTGTGATCTCTGTCTGTCAAATAAATAAATAAAATCCTAAAAAAAAAAAAATAAAATAAGGGGGAAAAACTGTCAATTAAAAAAAAAAAAGAAACCTACCAGTAGTAATGATAATGGCTACGCTCAGTAGGTACGCAGCTCACAGCTGTGTCACAATGGGGCACTTTCTCCTAGAACCCCCTCCAGGAAGTAAGAATCATCACCCTAGAGAAGAGCGCAACTACCAAGGGCGACCACGGAGCAGCGGAGAATTCGCACTCAGAGCTTCCGGTCCTTGGGGACTAATCCTGCTCTCTCCTGCCACTGCTCTTGAGCAAGACAGGGGCTCAGGTAAGTGAAGGCACTCAATAAGGGCAAAACTGTATGCAAATTCACATTGCAGAAAGAACAAATACTATCCTTTGAGCTGATAACTTGGAAAACCTGGCCCCCGACAAATACTTAGTACTCTAAGACGGAAACATTTTTGCCCATAAGACCCGGAAAGCCAGATGGATGGAAGGATGGACAGGTAGATAGATGGGCAGATCGATGAGAAAGAGTTCTTCCATTTATGACTCCTCTTTTAGAAAGTTTGCCGGTTATTTCCAAAGGAACATGATTCTGGTTCTTTTTCATTTCCGGCTTTTTCCCCTGCATGTTTGCAGATTGCTTAATTACTTCATTGGGCTTTGGAACTCATACATTACAGATACATGATCATCTAAGTCATTACCTGCATATTTTCCCATTAAGAATAATTAGAGCTCTTACCACCACTGCCCATGTACTTATGTCCTGCAGGTCTGGGCACACTGAAGTAATCATCTTTTGAAAATGATCTTGATGGGTGAGGGCTGTGTGCACAATCAGTAATAAGCAAGATGAGGTGGAAAGATTTCTATCTCCTCCATTATTGAGTGGCTCAAAAAATCACATTCCCCTTATGTCGTCACGGTGCCATGCAGGACGCCGGGGTGGTTTATGTTCTCCGGAAAAGTGAGTTAGCACTAAATGCAGAGACAAGACCCAGGGGATGCTGGATTGTATCTGCCTTTCCATGGATTTTCTGAGCACGTACACATCACCCATTTCCTGGCTCAATTTCATTGTCTACAAAATGGGACTTATAAGATGCTTTAAAAACCTCCTATCATCAAATCTGAGATGGCACAGTCTTAGAGGTGGGTGGGATAGCTTTTTATACTGATTGAGAGCCCACGTTGTAGAATAATATCTCTTCCACTTTATCTACTCTGTAACCGTGGGCAGGTTACTTAACCTCTTGGAGCCTCAGTTTCCATACCTGTAAAGAGAACACAGTGGTAGTCCATGCCCCATAGAGATTCAGTGAGACCCCACTAATGAAACACTTTGCCCAGCTCGAAGGACAGGTGAAAGTCCTATGAATGTTCGCTATGACTATTATCAGCAGGTCCAAATTGAAAGAGTCTGGGGTCTGTTCAACAAAGCTCATCTAAATCAAAAGCACAACACATCTAAATTAAAAACAATAATTGCCTGCCTGATAATAGTCTGAAGACACTGTGAAGGGGTCACACGTTATTTTAATCAGTGGTACATGAAGGGGTTCGATTTCAAAGGTCGGAGAGAGACAAGCTAGCAGATGTTTGAAAAACTATTAGATTATAACCAAGAAAAAGCTATTTAAATATCTGGTTAGTAAATAATCTATAACTGGTTTCTTGAAGAGCTCATCAATTATTCTTAAACTTTTTTTAAAAAAGTCTTTTGGTTTTATTTTCGGTACAGCTGCAAAGTATTCATTGTTAAGTTTTTTACATTTTAAAGAAGCAATGAAAAGCTTCCATTAAAACTGCCTATTACCACCTAAAAAAAGTTAATATTTTTGTAAATTATCCCACTAGCTCCTGCCGGTGGTCTCTCTCATATTACACTCCCCATAGCCAGTAAATAAAGTGGTTCTGTATACATCCTTCTCTACATGCTGCTCTTTCTACTTAACTATGTATGGTAAGCAACTTTTTATATCACTTAATATTCTTTTCATTTTTTTAATGATTCAGTGACTCTCTATTCAGTTCATGTAATTTATTTAACCAAGTCCCAGTTGTTGATTATTTTGGTTTGTCCCCAAAAGGTTGTCATGAACAACCATGTAGCTAAGTCTTTAGATAAATTTCTAGAAGTGGGCTTGCTAAATCAATGAAAATATACTTTTTTAAAATAAACAGTTGTTTTTTTTAATTCCCATATTTTTACCTTGGTTTACACCCATAGATGCATTTTTTTTTTTTTTGGAAGCATGGACACAGTCCTCCACCCCAAATTATGCTGTGAATTTCCCACAGTTGGGGAAACTGCAGAGGTCAGCATCCCCTTGGTGCAATGGATAAGCCTCGCCCTGGGAAAAGCACCATCATGACGATGATATCTCCCCTGCCAGGTATGTATGACACATTCTCATTGAACTAGAGTTTGTGTCCCCACTGGAAAAAATGTCTGTATTTCTTCTGGGACAGACTGTCTTGGAAGCAGGTTCTGCTGGCCCTCCTCGGTGGTGCTATCAGTAGCAAATGGCCAAGGGTTCTGAGCACAGTGTCTCCCTGGGTCCCGGTAGACTAAACATGTCACATTTATAACCTTCTTAGCTGTGCTTCCCATAAGCTGGGGACAGCAGAAACTTGAGTGTCCCAGCCAATATGCCCAACTGAATATGATTATCTAAGTGTCTGGGTCTCTTGGTTTTTGGGGACACATTTGGTGTCACTGAAGTGAATAGGCTGCTGTTTAAAACTGTTCAGAAACTTCAACCACTTTTTTAAAGTGATTTGAAATATAGACTCCTATGTGCACAGAATATCTCTAGAAGGATACATAAGCAACTGGGGACAAGGTTGGCCTCCGGCTGGGGAAAGTCAAAAGAACACAACTGGCTGAGAGACTTCTTTTGCTCTGGATTCTTTGCACAGTTTTAATTTCTTATCATGTGCATGGATTCAAAAGGGAAATTTTTAAGCAAGAGAGATTAAGCCCAAAAGGAAGAAACAAGTAGGCATGTAGATGTTTGCTCTTGGTGAGCTACCAGATTAGTAAAACATAAGCAAAACAAGGTGCTTGAATGATTTTACAAAAAGGGGTATGAAGAGTTGGGTATTTAAGAATGCAAGGTCTGGAGTCAGACTGCTTGTGTCCATAATACAGTTTTGTCACTTATGCGCTATGTGATCTTAGACAATTACTAAACCCCTCTGTACCTCAGTGTCCTCATCCATAAGATGGGGCTAAGTAAACTACCTGCTTCACAGTTACTTATATTCAATGAGCAAATATGTAAAAGCCCTCAGAACAGTAATGAGCACACAGCACCTGATCATTATGTATTAGCGATCATTACTGCTGCGGTTTTTGTGTTTCTTCACTGGGTTTTAACCTTATTGCAGTGTTATAACAGCAATAGCAAAGAGCCCTCCCTAAGATTTGTAGACTTTGAATATTGAAAGAGCAGTTTTACTGGGGTCCCTGGGTGGCTCAGTCGGTTAAACATCAGGCTCCTGATTTCAGTTCAGGTCATGATCTCAGGGGGCTGAGATCAAGCCCCATGACGGCTTTGCACTGGGCATGGAGCCTGTTGGGGATTCTGTCTCTCCCTCTCCTTCTGCCCCACTCCCCCCTCCACCCTGCCAAAAAAAAAAAAAAAAAAAAAAAAGCAATTTTACTACAAGTGTCTGATTTTACGTTATTGATAACTAAGCAAATGGTCGGGGGTGGGGGGGTGCAAATCTTCCTTTTCATTAGTAGTGATTCCAGATTTGAGAATTGCCCCCAAGTCTTTGCAAGAGTTGGTGACCTAAACCATTTGGGGAGTTTGGTGTTTGTTTTCTTTGTGTGTCAACATCATTTTGATTCTTTCTTCTTCTGGGCATGGGTGGGGGGCAGGGAAGGAAGAGACAATGGTTAAACAACAAAAACTAAAGTTGCAGCCCCCATTTAACGTGACCGCCCCTTAAACAACTGTGTATTTAAGGAGCACATATTTTTTCATTTGTATTTCAGCATAATTAACATACAGTTATATTAGTGTTCAATATGGTAATTCAACCATTCTGTCCCTTACTCGGTGCCTATCACAGTAAGCGTACTCTTAAGGAGGCACATGTTTTGAAATGAGTGTTTGCCTAAGGAAACCATTCACAAGATAGGAAGGCATTAAAGATTCCTGAAAACATTCTAATCCCACCCACTGTGCATAATGTGCTCAGTCATTGGAAATGTATTGCTGGCAAAGCAGATGATATGGTGACGGGGACAAGTGGACTCCGCTGTCACACAAGCCCAGATACATCCTTTTGCCCAATATTTTACTGAACGTGATTCACAGAGTGCTGTTATTACACCTGTTTTATGGGTGACCCCTGCCTCCTTATTTCAATGTGGTGCTCCCCAAGCTGCCAGCGTCATGGGAGTGGGATCTCTCCTCCAGGATGTAAGTTTCAGGCCATCCCAAACCCAGGTCAGATATTTAATGAGAGTACAGCAGATGCTAGTTATAAGGATTCTCTTCTGAGGTCTTAGCAGATTCAATACTGAGCCTCACACATGAGAAGCCTTTGCTCAGCCAATCCCCAAATTCATCGTGAGGATATAAGACAGCACTGCCCCCAGAAACACAGGACGGTCTCAAACCCCTGATCCCCCAAACCTTCAGGCATAAGAAGCCTGTGTTTTTTGGCCCCGGTTCCTCCCTTCTCTGCTTCTTTGACTGCCAAAGGTGATTCAAATAAGGCCAAGGGTCGGAATTGGATCCAAACAATCAAGTCTGGATAGAAAACATTTTCTTTGCGTAAGTGCAGGTTGTGCTAAGCTTAGAATTATGACTCACCGTGCTGCCTACAATGATACCTGCAAACTGTAAATTGGCTTGTTTAATTTTACTAAATTATTCAAAATCCAAGCAGTATGAAAAATGGGTCCCATGACAAATGATCTGATAGACAGCCTAAGAACGGAGACAAATGTTGACACTAAGATAACATTGTATGTTATGATACTTCCATAAAAATTACAAGTAAAAACAGAGACAAATGTCTACCCTGCTCTCTTTGGAGGACATGGACAACATCCAGCTTCCTGGTCATTACAGTAGGAAGACTGTTCTGTATACCACAGAACCCAGCCTTCCTCCTGCAGACTAGACATTTTCTTTGAACAGTGTGATAGAACTGCACAACATGATTTTAAAGAAAAAATGTTTCAAATATTATAGACTTTTTGGGTAAACATGGAGCAACTATATTTAAACCTCCTAAATTAGAATTTGTCAAGACACTGTATCCAGACATTTCCAAAGCAATATGGGAGTGAAACACAAAGACACTGATGGATACAGATTAACTGATGGGATAATGTGCTTGTCATCAGCCACAAGTACTTGGCATTACATTTCCGTCCTACACCAGGAAAGGCTAGGTTTGTGGGATGCAGTCTGTCTCAATGATATTAAGGCTGAGATGGCCTTTTGGGGTTTGTAGGCATTTTAATTATAGTACTTTTTTTATAATTTTAACTGAGGTTATTGTATAAACATTTTTAATGCATCCTCATTATTAGGCTAAGGAAAGAAATCTATTTCTCCCAGCAGAGAGCAAATAAATCTTCACTATCTCTTTGGTCCACTAGTTTACATTTAGTATATCACACCTTTACGGAAAAGCTGTTGGAGACATATGCTTTCATTATTATCCTATAGTGATTTATTGCTTAACTCTGAACCAGGCGATATATCCAACTTACCCACTAACTGGTATCCTATTCCAATTACCATTCATTAACTCAAAATATGTTACTTTCACACAAACAAAGCATTATTTTAAAAATCCTATGCTCTGAACTGCCAATGAATATTTTTACATTTCTTTAGCTACTATTTATTGAAAACCTATCACGTGCCCAACATTGTGTTGCTCAACCGTATCTTTTTTTTTTAAGATTTTATTTAATTATTTGACAGACAGAGATTACAAGTAGGCAAGAGAGGCAGGCAGGGAGAGAGAGGAGGAAGCAGGCTCTCCGCAGAGCAGAGAGCCCGATGCGGGGCTCAATCCCAGGACCCTGGGATCATGACCCGAGCCGAAAGCAGAGGCTTTAACCCACTGAGCCAGCCAGGCGCCCTCAACCGTATCTTTTAAGCTTCCCAAATATATCTCAAACTACTAATATGAAAATTTATCCTCAAGAAAAAAAAGAATTTGTGAGAAGTACCCCAGTGTCAGAATGTACAAATACAAGACTGTGGGTTTTGCTCCATGTGTGTGACCCAGAAGTCACGTGTCTCTCTGTGCCTCTGTTTCTTCACCTGCAAGAGTAGTAGTGATTTTTCTTGACCTGATTCAGCTGTTAAGAGAAAGAGCTAATAAAAATTTTTACGAAGTACCATGAATATTGAAAAGTACATCATCATCATGATTAATAATAATGTATAAAGCTCAAATATTGAAATGACTCTCTGGCATCATTCCAAATCAAGAAATATAAGCTCTGGCCTTGCATAGTAATGAAGAGAAACAGTGTGAGATAGTCTTATTGTACCAGTTCAAATGAACATAGTGATGAATATCTTTAATTACAGTGTATTCGGTAACAGTGTGTGTGTTCGTGCATGCACACGCATAAGTGTGTGTGTGTGTGTTTTAAACTAAATGTCTTGCAGTCCTCTCCGTAATATATCTAGCATTCGAACAGAACCATTCCCAAACCAGGCAGACATTTATATATCTGTACCTAACCTTAAAATGGAATGCTCATTTTGATAGAGAAGATAAGCAGCTAGTGGTCCTCTGTTAAAGAAAGCTGGCTCTGATTTCGTGGGTCTCAAAATCTGTCATCTTCACGATAGCTGACTCCCCGGCACCTAATGAGAAAAACAAATTGCTTTTACTTTCCATGAAAGACATTTGCATTTAGAACTTTTTTTTTAACTCGTAGAGGGTTTATAAAGCGTCCACTCAAACCGTTCTACCTAGCGTTCTTCACCTAAAAGGGTCTTTATGAAATCTTACAGTAAATTTAATAACCCTCTTCAATAAACATGAGCTTTTATGAGTATGACATATCTAAGTAGACTCAATGGTCTGGGCATAAAATCTGCATCAGTAATATTTTCAGGGCCGTAATATCCTAATATTAAGGGGGGAAAGCCGCATACAGAACAGACTCCTGAGCAGAAAAAAAATTTAGTCTTCAAGTTTAAGAAGGCAACCGGTCAGTGAACATTTGGGTGACTCATTAAGTTAAATGCGAAATGTCCTGATGTGTACAATATCGAGCTTCATGATATTCGAACATTAGCATCTTTCATTTTCTTCCGTTTTCAGCAAATGCCCATTATAGAAATAACTTCAGAAATGGCCTTCAGTGATCACTCATACTGGGTTTTTCAGGAGAGGACTTCACGTGAAGTGCTTCTGCATCTCCTTTCCTCTGGGGTGGGGGTGGGGGACAGAATCTTCTGCTTGGGTGAGCCCTGACACGAACCGCATTGCCACGGGCAACTCATAGCTTCTTTCCCCAGGTAAGCTACCAAGTGAGGCATGAGGCTGGGCCTCATTTCTCCTCTTGCTGGTGTGGATCAGTAAGGAAGACAGGAAAATGCTAGTGACTTTTTTATGGCAGCTATATAACAAGAGAATGAAATGTCAAAGCCCTGGAAACTGCATCTTTCTAAGTCCTATCAAAGCTCATCTAGCTCCTGCTGATATCAGGACTTGCCCCTCACCTTCAACTTTGCCTTGTCAGCAAGTAGCAATTTGAAATTCAGCAACGCAGAGCGGTCCAAAAAGTCAAGACATCCTGATTAGGATTTGGTAGTTACTGAACATCTACGTGAGCTAAGGGGCTTGGGCAAACCTTCAGAGCAGCCCACCGCACATACTGGCCACACTGAGGTAGCACACTTCCCACGGTTAGAGGTGCTCTTGAGAAGTTGTATGTAAATTGTTGCCTCCGTAATTAATTCATACTTATAACACACCAAGGGATTGTGTTCTAAAATTCATGTTCTAAAGGGCTTGTGTTCTAAGTGAATGTTTTTACACACTTTTTTTTCAAATTCTTAAATTGTGTCTTTTTCAAATCGAGATTTGCATATTTAAATTAAGGTTTCCTTAAGGTAGGCTAGATAGAAATAGAGAAAACCTGAACAAAACCACAGATTCTCGGTTTAGTCCTTATTTGTAGCTTTTCTTGCCCTCTCATTTTTTTAACCAGAATTTCTAGACAGAAGCAAATGGAGGAAAGAGGTCCAAGCATCCAAAAAGCTCTCTTTCCTCTGTTTTTCTGAGGTCAGATTTCCTTTCAGATCATTGGGGAATAAAGACCAAGGAGCAGAAAGATTGCAGGTGGAAGAGCCAGAGGTCAAATTAGACCTCCTCTGCTTTCACCTTTGAACCACCCTTAACCCTATCTTCTCACAGCCCTGGACTCTAGAACTCAGGACACAGGAGCACTCCGAAACCAAAGAGGGACCTTCTCCTCCATACTTACTTCTTCCATCAACAACCTCAGACCAGAACCCGCAGAATTGCCTGGCCAGCCTGCCCCTCCTGCTCAAGTCCCCCATCCTCACACGAACCTCCTCCCCAGCACTTGTCAGCCATAGTGGTGACCCTTTAAGGGGCTTGGAGGCAGGAGAACCTGGTTTGGTAGGACGCTCAGACAAAGCAGAGTTAGGCACCCTCATATTGCGCCAGCCCCACCCCAAAATCTGCCTGGAGCCCACACCCGAACAGGTGAAAATAAATAAATAAAGGAAACCTCTATCAAAATGGAGTCGGGAAGCCCGGAAGGGGGCGCTCTCACACACATGCCACTCCTTACCGCGGGAATGACCCTCAGAAAGAAGGAAGGTAAGAACTGTCTTGACAAGGGAGGACGTTTATTATATAGAAATGTCATCTGCTTTTAAGAAAAAGAAGGAAGACCCCTCCCTGCCCCTGCAACAATGGACTAACCACTGCTTGTAGCCAATGAGAAACTGCCACAGCTTCAAACTCTTGTTCTTTCCAATGAACTTGTGCTCAAAGCCAGCCTCCCCAGTTTCCTCTCCTCTATAACAGCAACTCCCTCTCCTTGGTTCTCAGGGCTTGCCTGTGGAGTACCTTCGTTTCCTTGCCCCAAGTTGCCCTTCCTCTGTTATTCCCGAAAAACCTCATTTTGCTAGTAAAAGAAGTATTTTACTTTTAAAAGTGACAAGATCAGCAACAATGTAACAACTGGTCCAAAGGCTGACAAAGAAAACAGAAATAAATGAAAAAGGACTCCAGTTAATCAACAAAATTAAATTAATCAACAAAAATAGATCGTTATTCCTAAATAACCAAAAAATTAGCAAAGTGGTTCTTTTTAAAAAAATTTATTTATTTACTTATTTATTTGACAGAGATCACAAGTAGGCAGAGAGAGAGGGGTAAGCAGGCTCCCCGCCAAGCAGAGAGCCTGATGCAGGGCTCATTCCCAGACCCCCGAGATCATGACCCGAGCCGAAGGCAGAGGCCCAAACCACTGAGCCACCCAGGTGCCCCCAAATTAGTGAAGTGGTTCTTAAACTTGATTTTAAAACTTGTTTGTCGGGCTTTCAGACATGCCTGCTGCCCACAGAGCACTGGAGGGTATCTGCTGGGATCCTTGCCAACCTGGACCAGGAACGCAATCTTCGTGCCAGAGAGCTCTCAATGATCATAAAGACTTTTCCTAAGGCCTGCATAGCTGTGTCTACTAAATGTTCTATTCCCAAGAATCAGTGAAGCCTACTGCTCCAAATTACTGCATTTTTTTAAAGTATCAAATAAAATGAATGGGGTGATGATACAGAGAAAAGAAAACATTTAAGGATAATGAGCACAGAGCACTGAGCTTCATCCCAGATAGGGGAGGGTGGGGGGAAAGGTCAGTAAGTTGAACCCACAAATAATAATCCTTGCAAATCCTCTCCTAATTAATCCTCATCCAGCCAAAATATACAAGTTTAACCTTTTCATTCTGGGTTTCTCCCCATATTTACAAGCCAGTGCCTCTCAACAGGAATGGAAAATACACCCATTCTAGAGGCTTTGGGACTGATTGTGCTCCTCAATGTGCTCCTGCAGGACAGGGTGTGAGGGTGCCCAGCACTGTCCCTCTTCTTGCTGAGAACAATGGTGTGTGCTCATACCACCAGAAACCACAATCCTGGGATGCCTGGGTAGCTCAGTCGGTTAAGCATCTGCCTTTAGCTCCAGTCATAATCCCGGGGTCCTGGGATGGAGTTCCCCATCGGGCTCCCCACAGAGCAGGGAGTCTGCTTCTCCCTCTGACCCTCCCCCTTCTGTGTGCTCTCTCTCTCTGACAAATAAATAAATAAAATCTTTTAAAAAAAAAAAGTCCTATCACTTAGGACTATTGCCTGCGTTTTTGGTGCCAGAGTTACACGTATTTCACGGCAAAGTTTTCGGATTTGGTTTTGTTTTCAAATAACAGGAGTAGAATTGATCCTTCTAAAACAGTGAGCTGACCGCAATTAAAAAAAAAAAAAAAGTCTTATTTAGATCCTCCCCAAGAGTGTAATTGGTGATTTATTAGTAAACTTTGTCAAAAAGGAATTTAACCCAGAAGGTAAGTCCACAGCAGGGAGACGCTGAGAATAAAGAACATTCCAGAAGGCACTCGGGCAGAACTTCCAAAGCAATATTCCAAGTGCATAATTGCTCAAGATAAGTATATTGGTAACTCAAGGCTTGGAAAACCTCGATTTGGGAACACTGCGAGGAAGTGCAGCTCCTATTGCCTACCTGACACCCCTGCAGCACTGAGCTGGCCCCACCGTGAACCAAAATTTCAGAAAATAAAGTAATAGCCTGAGCTTTTACATCACACCCCCATAATTCCAGGTCCACTCCAGCCAGCAGACACCACTCTACCCACAGGGTCTTTCCCTTTCATTTTTTTTTTAAGATTTTATTTATTCATTTGACAGAGATCACAAGTAGGCAGAGAGGCAGGCAGAGAGAGAGGGGGAAGCAGGCTCCCTGCAGAGCAGAGAGCCGGATGCGGGGCTCAATCCTAGGACCCTGGGATCATGACCTGAGCCGAAGACAGTGGCTTAACCCACTGAGCCACCCAGGCGCCCCGGGTCTTTCCCTTTCAAACGTTATCACATGAAGAATCGAAGAACCATGGAAAATCAGAGTGTGGGGTGGAGGGTCAGTGGGAAGAGGAAGGGTTTAGACAGCAGCCAGATTATCATCACTGTGGTGTTGACCTGAAGAATTATAACAAATAACATTTATTACATGTTTTCTGTGAGTCAGACACTTTTAAGTGCATTACACTTTTAATCTATTTAACCTTCATGTCAACCCCTCAAGGGACATGTTATTGCTATAGCAGTATTATAGATGAGGAAATTGAGGCACAAAAAGTTTCAGTAATTCTCTTAAGGTCACAGCTGGGAATCCACAGCTAGGAAGACTGTGGATTCCTCAAGAGCAGAGTCAATATTTCATTCAACACTATATCCCACGTAAAATATGAGTTTGTTGAAAAGAATCTGGCTGAATTGAATAATTCTAAGAAGGTAGAGGAGATTGCCTGGGGCTATAGAAGGGAAAGGGGATCCTGGCCAACTGTGGCATGAGCAAGAAATGGGGTTACCTAATCCTAGCCAGGATTTAGGGTGGCACATTCATTAGATAGCCTTGTGTTTAGAGGTACAGGCCATTGGAGGTACACATAATCTCCATCTCTTCTTGACATTGCCCTTTCTTGAATGGTGAGTGATGATTACAAGTATTAAGCAGTATGTCCAGCTGCTGTGGGTTTATTTAAATTTAATTCAACAAATAGTTATTGAGCATGTGAGCAAGGCGCTGCACTAGGGGCCACAGGTGACAGAACACATGCTCCTGCCTGGCCAGAGTTTAAAATAGAAGGAATAATGAACAGTCCCCACATCCAGGTGGGACCCTGAACTTGACCCCCATGTGGTAGACTGGATTCCAACCGCACTTCCCACACACCTTCCCCTGACGTGGAAGGAAAGTCTCCGTGTGGCAAGCCTCGGCAACGGAGAAGCCGTGACGATTCATGACAGTTGGCAAGAAGCCTGGGGTAGGAATGAAAAATGGTCCTGGTCACCAGTGTCCCTACTGCTAGAGCTGAAGACGGGCTTGCGTGGACTCCACTTTCTACGGTGCAAGAGGGGCTGGGGCTTACATCAACTTTCTGGTCACGCAACAATGTGAAAGAGAGAAAACACCTCCATGCTGAAAGCCCTTTACAACAGCACAAGGCTGCAGCCGTGGTTTGGAGAATTAGGCCCTGTTAGAGCAAATTGCAGCTGGGGCAATATGGCTACCCATTACTGGAGAAGCTCACACTCTTGAAGTAACCCACGAGGGCACCGAATTCTCACTTGAGGGAAGCTAATTTGAGATGAGGAAGAGAGGCAAGGTTATCAGCTGTCCTTGGGGAACAAATCAGAGCATCAAAGCTGGAATTGGAGAACGGTTCTGATTTGAGAGGTCTCTGCCTCCTGTGGTCAGATTCTCAAAAAGCAGAGCCCTGAGAGAAAGAAAGGAGGTTCCCTCATCTCTGGTGAAGGCTCCATCCTACAACAAACCAGGGGCCAGACATGAAGGCAAGACCCACCCATGCACCTTTAGGATGGGGTCGGGTCCCACACAGGTAAGATCAGGGTCCGTGACACCCCGCAGGTTGCAGGGATCCAGTGCAAAACCAGAAGCACACAGGACTTCTCAGGACTGAGTAATGAAAAAACCTTTAACAGTTTTTATGAAGATGTAGAAGTCTCAGTCCCTTATACCTCTGCCTGGAAGCCAGGGACACGGCCCACAGCCCTCTGTGAACCACTGAAGGTGTCTTCTGATGAAGGGCAGCTCATGCCTGCACATGGGGGTGAAGGACACCTAGTACGTGACCCCCGACAGTGGAAGGAAAGTGACAGCCTCTCCCAATACCTGAGATGACAAGGCAGAGCCAGGAAGAAATACCCCCAAGAAGGCTAATTTTTAAAAAAACTCTTGCCCAGCCCCTTGAAATAAAGAAAGACGAGTGAGATACGGATGCCACAAACAAATCTTGGCTTCTGTGGTACAATGGAGGAAAGATACCTAGTCTTTATCCCTGGTTTCTGGCAGAGAGTTTCTAAAACCTCTGGAATCTCTAGGGTGGGAAGAATTTCTTTTGGATGCTTAAGACTGAGTTAATCACCAGTGACCAATGATTTCATCCATCGTACCTACCTAATGAACCCTCCGTAAAAACCCCTAACCCACAGAGTGGGAGGAGCTTCTGGGTCGGTGAGCACATGGAGGTGCTGGGAGGGGGCACCCGCAGAGAGAGCATGGAAGCTTCGTGCCTCTTCCTATACAACTGTCCCTACATTCCTCTTCCATCTGAATGTTCCAGAGCTGTATCTTTTGCAGGAAACCAGTAATAGTAAGCAAAGCACTTTCCTGAGTTCAGACCTGAAGAGGGAGTCATGAGAATTCCCTGATATACAGCCAGAATTCAGAAATTCAGGTGACAGCCTGGGACCAGCGACTGGCTGAGGTGGGGTAGTCCTGGACTGAGCCCTTAACCAGGGGGCTCCTTGCTAACTCTAGGCAGTTAGCATCAGAACTGAATCAAGTTGTAGGACCCCCGATTGGTGTCTCCAGAGACCCGGAGAATTGCATGGTGGGGACCTCCCCCAACTTTTGTTGTCAGAAGTGATGTAAGTGCAAACTGCTCAGGATCTCCGCTTACATATGTTTTAGGAAATTTGCATAAGAAATTAGCAAGAATGGAAATCTTTTTCTCATGGGAGAATGTAAGAGGAGAGTCAAAACGTTGTCCTCTTAGCAACAACTGAACAACTCAGAGAGAGAGGCACCAGCGTTGCAAATTTCCTGATTAGATTGCTTGGGACAGAAGCTGCTGGGCACCCTTTCCTCCATCCCTGAGGACTGTGCTAAAAGCAGAGGACACAGGTGTTGCTCAAGAGAGGTAGAGGAAAGATGAGAGAAGGAAGCACAGGGGCTGTGGGGCGCTGGATGGCAGGAGGTAAATTTACCCAAGTCACCAAGTGCTTTGCAAGACCCATTGATTTGGGAGGGGATTAAAGCGGCCAAGGCATTGGCCCAACCGATACACCTGAATGCAAGAGGCAGAGATAGAATGATGGAGCTAGAAGGGGATGTTTGTGGGGAAGGTGGTTCTGCAAAACACAGAAGTCCGGGGTGGGCTAAGCGGTAATAGGCTGAGCCACAGATATGTGAGGCCCCCAGAGCCAGGGAAACCTCAGGCTTTCTGGGTGACCCATGCCTTTGTCCCCTCCTTGCTCACAGGGATGCTGCTCACCCCTCATCTTCCCTCTTCCCCTTTGCCCTGGTACTTCCTCTCCTTCGCACTCTCCCCTCCCATTGCCTATCTCACTCCCCCAGCCCAACCAATGCTAGTTCACAGACCTCTCACTCCCAAACATCCCCCTTTTTATGGGAGGCCATTCACAGTGTCATCCAGATGTCCCACTCTTGTTGGAGAATTTCTTCATAGGCATCCAAACTACCCATGAATGAAGTTACTCTGTTCTATTCCAACCAACTGACAATATCACACAGCGCACAAATCAGCTGGTCTACCATGCAACCTACCCACCCAGGGGGCTGTTCTGGGTTTCCAGTTAGTATCCATACTGCACAGAGTAATTTAAGATAAAGAATTGGATGACTACCTATTATAATTTGTCATTGTTAAAGAAGGAAAGTGATTGGATAAGTAGACAGGACAAATGCAGGCAAGATAATATTGACAGCACGTTGACTAATCAAACACCCAATCATCTTACCTGCCACTAGTGAGAATTTGGCTAAACATTTGGATGATGTACGGGCTAGCTTGCGGAGGGATTTGTTTCCAGGTAATTGGCAGGAACGGAAGCTCATTAAATTAGCTCTCATCTGACATGCCAAATGATACTCACAGTTGATCCGTTAGATCAGCAGCAAACAATTGTTTATCTCTTCCACAAGCCAGGATGACAAATAAGCAATTTTAGCCAAAAGGGTTAAGGCCAGTGCCAATCATTATTCACCCAGCAATTTAACTGATTCTGTGGCAATCAATACCGTGCCTTGAAAATGCAATGTAGCAGTCTCTTCCACACTGTGGGACCCTTTCTGTGAATATTCTGCCAGAACATAAACAAACAAAATACTAAATAAAGACAGGTCTCAAATGCAGTATTTGTCATCTGATTTTAAGGGAGTGGAGAAATCAGTAAAGCTGGAGGCATTTATGTTGGGCAGTTGCATAAGAGAGCAGGTACATGAAGAAAGCTCGCGCCCAGATTATTGGGGTAACCGGCAAGAAATCATGAAACGTGGCAGGAGAGAGATGGCGGAGGCTGGCTTAATGCCGACACCAAACTTATCAACCTAATCAGAAAGCCCAAAATAAGGATGGATAAAGCAGCTCTCAATGGCTACTTTCTGCTCTCCATTTCCATGCACTTGAGATCAAGGTGTCCACTGGAGATTAGCCTCTGGACCACACAATGTCATATTCACTTAGCTGATTGCCATGGCGGGCCCTTGTCCCATAATAGATGCTATTTCCTTTTCTGACCTTGCCGCCTCTTGCCTCAGGCTCCTGATGTTATGGCCAGAGCTGAAGCTGTTGGGACAGCATCTCCCCTCATGGAACAAGTAACCAAAATAGAAAGAGTAAAATGGAAAGCTACTACAAAGGAGGAGTTTAAAATCTCAGAACCACAGCCCAGAAACTCGGTCATCAGCATGCCACTTAGTGAGCGAGATAAGCACTAAGTAGGATAAAGGCACTGAGATGGCTCTGGCCCAAGTCTTGATTTCCCTCTCAGTGGAACAGGCAGATGCATATCTAGTTTGTGCATTATCTGGGTTTTTTGCTGCTGCTTCTCACCTTGACTGAGAGTTGTGGTCACTCAGCTACTTCATTCCATCTGGTCTGGGGCATTCAAGAAACAAATTCAAGCCAATAACAGCCTCCTCGAATGTTGCCTGTGCTGATGAAATATTCAGAGGAAAAGAGGATTGAATCTGTTGCCCAACATGAGGTTTTAGGGGCGTCTCACTCTTCCCATCCCCTGTGTTTTCCTTGGCCTCCCAATCAAGATAATCAAAATTTGATCATAAATCTCCTTGGTTAAAAGCCCTCCTTAGGTATGATATATTCCAGTAATCACTGTGCTAATCAAAATCCCTGAGGGAAAAGCAGTATGATAGGTCTTTAAAGCAATATATGTAATTAATGTGGCCATAATATTTATAATCTATATTCTTAATTAAAATAATAAATACTCTACACAAAGCTCTTTCTATGGGATCTTGTCAGATATTCAAAGGCCTGCCCTGAGTCAGTGGTAATGGAGCAATAGGAAAAAGCATGGGGACTGGCCAGATTCTCCTCACAGAGAGAAAGAAGTCAGAGGGAGTGAGAGGGGAAAGAGTCAAGAATCATCCCAAGTCTCTGACCTAAATAACAGTAGATGAGGCATAAGATGGTTTGAGACACGGGGTGCCTGGGTGGCTCAGTTGGTTAAGCATCAGCCTTCAGCTAAGGTCATAATCCCAGGGTCCTGGGATCGAGCCCTGCACCAGGCTCCCAGCTCAGTGGAGAGCCTGCTTCTCCCTCTCCCCACTGCTCGTGCTCTCTCTCTCTCTCTCAAATAAATAAATGGAATCTTAAAAAAAATCTTAAAAAAAAAAAAAAGATCTGAAACGGGGGAGAGAGAGAAGTTTAGAGTATACTGAGTTTAAGATGCCAGTGGGACTTAGGTGAAGAGACCAATAATCAGTTAAGTATTTGGTCCTGGAGTTCAAAAGAGTTGTGAGGCAGAGGGACAAACTGGGAAGCTTACAGCACATGGTTAATGCTGGAACAATTATGAGTGAATGAGGGGGCATATAAAGGTAGAACAGGGCAAAAAGCAAATCTCTACAGACACCACATTTAAGGAGCCAACCAAGGAAAATCAGTCATCCAAAGGAGGCTGAAATGGGACAAGAAACTAGTGTTGGGGTAAACCTCCAGAATCATCCATCCACCCATCCACAACTTTCTGGGAGGAAAAAAATCCCAGGCCCTCTACCATTAATAAACATATATCAATATCCAATGTAATCAGGTCTCAACTCCCCCATCCCCACCAACGGCCCCCTTTCTGCTCCTCTCTATAAAAACCAAAGAAAGAGTTTCAAAAATGGATGATCACGGTCTTACATTTCCGTGAGTCAAATGAGAAGACTAAAAAGAAAAAAAATTCCACTGACTTTGGGAAAAAAGGAAGTTATTGGAAAATTCAAAGAATCAATTTCCAGAAAATAATGAAAGTGAAAGCCAATTGCAACAGGCTGGGAAGTCAGAAAGAGAAGAGGAGGAGAAAGCAAAGTAGAGGGAGAGGGTTTTGTTCTTTTTTCTGTTTTTCTGATTAAAGACCTAAACATGTTTACAGTCTGTGAGGAAGATTCAGGGGGTGAGGAGGATTCTTTTAGAAATAAGTGACAGGTAGATAGATGATAGAGCAAGAGGGAGAGATTGAGATTTAAAAAGAAACAATAGAGGGGGAGAAAAGCAAGGGATTAGCCTTGGAAGGGAAAAGGGCTCCCTCTTCCTGAGTGGCTCCAGACGAGTAAATATGATTGATGGAACCCTGCAGCAACAGGAGAGGGGTTGTCCATACTCTGAGGATTGGGAGAGAGAGAGTAGACCTGGGAGGATATAAATATTGCCTTGTGTTTCAAAGGGGCCCGTTCATATGGGAAATCATACATTTACAGGGACACCCATGCAGGCATCTATGTGAATACAGAAGTCTGGGATGCAGGAGCAGAGATGACCCATGGTCCGATGGAGCCACGTTGGGGTTCACAAAGAGTATTTTCTAAAAGACCATGGCAGCAGGAACATGGAGAGTATTGGCAAGAGAGAAGTCAGCTCATATGCAGGGCTGCTGCTATCACTCTTGCTACTGCTGTTTCTACTTTGCCTGGCACGCATCCACGCGAGCTAGAACTTGCATGAGTTCCCCTTCTCAGTAAGTTACTGCCAATGATGCTTGCCACCTGGTATGCCAACATGGTTCCCTTCTCTCCACATTCCCTCTCCACATTCTATCAACTCTCCTTTGTGTTCCAGTGGTAAGGGAGATTCTATGGGTCACCCTGGTTTTCTGACAGGCTACCAGGCTACGTCCAACCAGGCTCCCCCACTGTGTAGAAATCATTGACTAGGGCACTTCCTGTGTCACACCACCAAGCATCCCTCTGCTGCAGCCACCTGGGTTTTACTGTCCAACCTTTTCAATCCCACTCTGTGTGGGCCAGACCTACAAACAGGAGCAGACTATCAGTTGAGCCCTTAACAAATATCTAATGGGTTCTCAGCCTTGCGCTAACAGTGGGATTAGCAAGGGGGCCTATAGAGACTGATTATTTCCTCCTAGGCTTGGCCATAATCCAGCCTTTACCTGACTCTCTGCTCACCCAGCAACCTTTGAATACAAATTTGGTTTCTACGGTATCTTAATAATAAGAAAAGAATGCACTGGATAATGAACACAGAATCAACCACTTGAAGGGCAGCCCCCACTATGACAAAATAAATTGGCATTCTGGTTTATACATAATTTTGTATGCATAGCATCACAAACATTTTTATAGTTCCTATGTGGCACTGTATATCTGCTTTTCCCCTCCTTTCTCCCACAGGTGGACACTTGGGGGCCCAGCATCCTAGACATAAACTGGAGATGGATATTCCAAGAACTCTGGTACAGGAGAGAGATACCCCTTGTCCAAAGGCTGCATGCTTGGAAATGGTTTGAGGAGGTAATAAGGGGAGGGCATGAATTCTAAAAATATATATCAAGAACACAGCAAATGAAAAATCCAAGGAGAATATCCAGTGAATTCTCTATAGTTTGGCAGAGAGAGAAAATCAAGTGTAAAGGAAAAGAGGCAGAATACAGGTAATCTAGACAGGAGAAGAGAATAAGAAACAAAACCTAATACATAGCCCAGAGCCAATGAAAGGACAGCTTCTGGACCTTTCCTTTCAATAAGTTACCTGTAGTTGGGGTCAGGGGATGTAATGGTCCTGTAAAGCAAGGAGGCAGCCTAGTTATCACAAACTTTGTGTCTATTACCTCTAATTTTAACAACCTTAAAAGGTAAAAAACAAAACAAAAAATGAGAAAACAAACAAAAAACCCTTACCTATTTCCATGGTAGAAATGATAAAATTGAAGTTAAGTATTTTTTTTAAGATTTTTATTTATTTATTTGTCAGAGAGAGAGAGACAGAGAGAAAACATAAACAGGCGAAGTGGCAGGCAGAAGGAGAAACAGGCTCCCCACTGAGCAAGGAGTCCAATGCAAGACTCGATCCTAGGACCCTGGGATCATGACCTGAGCCAAAGGCAGACGCTTAACTGACTGAGCCACCCAGGCATCCCAAAGCTAAGTATTTAAGTAAGTGGCAGAACCATGATTCATATTACCATTATCTATCTGCCTTCAGTATTTTGCTCTTACCACAATGCCAAGCTGCCTAGGGCTTCTTTAAAGTACATCAATCCTCCTCAGCCTGAAAAATTCTCCATACACTGAAACCTGTCCGTATATCTGTAAACCTGGAAAGTTTAGGGCCACACCCCAGATGGCTGGGATTCCATCCAGACACCCTCTCCCTATGAGGCATAGCCACATGGGGACATCTCTGCCATCAAGCAAACCCTAGGGGCTTTTCTAGGTACATTGCCATGTTTTCACTGACTACCACAAGGTGCAGAAACCCTGCCTAGCCTAGGACAACATATAAATGAATTCAAAGCCCAGAGATATCATTTAAACCATTGACTTTAATTTGATCCTTCATATAACCTGCTTCCCTAATTCTTACTTCTTGTATACATGGTTGATAAGGTATGAATGAATCAATATCAATACATCAACCATAGTAGAAAATAAATCAAGAGAAATGCCAAGTAAGCAGGGGTAGATATAATCATCTTTCTGTAGAGTAAAATACAGTGCTATTATTATGTATTATTATCACTGTTTTTAATATGTATTATTGTCTAATGCATTAGGGTGGAAAAGTAATCAGAGCTCATTGAAAAGTATACTGGCAAAAACCAAAAACAAAGCCTTTGTCTTTCCTTGGAGTTAACTAACAACTAATTTTGTTAAAGATCCTAGCTTTTCAATGGAAAAAAAATTGGTCTGTGAAAATTATTCTAATAAAAATTATCAAGTTAAGGAATAATTCTGCAATTGGAAACCAATAGTCAATGTTATATATAATTGTGAAACAGTAGAGCATTTTCTGACAGCCAGTAGAGAACCACTAAAAGATTTTAAGAAACATGATGCGGGGATCAAAATTGATACCTTAATAATTTGAACTTTTGCAGTAGCATAAGTGTTAATAATGTGCAGTAGCATAAAAGTATGAATGAAAATGGAGAGAACAATGGAGGCAAGGATGCCAATTATGAACTTAAGTGTAGAGATTTCTGGGTAAGAAGGTGGAGCAGTTCCTACAAACACCTCTCAGCACCCCCTCACAACCTACCACTGTGACCTCAAAATATAAAACAACAGCAGATAAAATAAGAAGAGAAACTCTTTAAAAGATGTTGTTACATTTAAGATCAAGGTATATCTCTCCGTAGATAAGAAACAGGAGGCAAACTAAACTCGTGACGGGGTAGTGAAGACAGAACAATTTCCCAGGTGCACAAGAGGGCCAGGGCTAGAATGGGGTTGCCCCACCAGGAACGCAGCCTGAAGCCCCAGGTCTGATGGGGCAGTATCTTCTCAGAGCAACACCATAAGCTGCTCCAATAATGTAAGATCTGGTTCTGGACTCGTCTTCGGAAAGCAGCTACAAAATGAAAACAGAAAGGCTGAGGAAGGAAAACAAACACAAATAAAATCCTGAAGTTTCCACCCCAAATGGGTTCGCAAATGAAAAATTTCAAAGCACATAAAGAAAATTCACCCCATCAAGAACAGTCAACAAACTCAAAGCACAAAAGAATTCGCTTTTATTTTGGAAATGGAAACAATGGAGCAATTAAAAAAAAACTGAAGATCCTCAGAAATGTTTTCTTCTAAAACATCAGGATATTACAAAATAAAAACAAGAAGCTCTCATTCAAGTACAGAATTTTTTTTCAGAAATATTTTTTTAAAGATTTAGAAATCCTGGAAAGGAACATATTTGCTCAATCTTAAGAAACTCCTCAGCAGATGGGTAAATGTAACTAGTCAGAGTCAAAAACAAAATCAGTGCATTTGTTGATAAAACTATGTGCAACAGCAGCTGAGGGTAGAGGTTAGTAATTGCCCGGGGTGAGGTAATGGTGACAGGAATGTAAAAATGAAAAAACATTCTGAAAACAGAAATAACGGGGCTACATTGCTGTGAGGTAGTAGTCATTAAGATTTAGTTCTGTCTCACCACTGAAATAGCCAAAGGTCAACTGTGATGATGACTACTTGAAATTCTTCCATTTGTGGAGCTCTGTTAATGCGTTTGGAATGTGGAAGAGGGGTGTAAAATTGAGGACTGGGTCCTCGGTTCTGTCCATCATCCACCATCTAAAGTAAAGTGAGTTTACAACAAAATTCTTCACCATTCATGTCTGTAACAATAAGAAACCTTTTATTGAAGTTTTATTTATTTACATAATCTCTACACCCAACATGAGGCTCAAACTTATGACTCTGATATCAAGAATCATCTGCTCTTCCAACAGAGGCACCCCAAGAAATCATAAGGATCAAGTAAGTTCATCAGAACTCTCCTAATTATCAGATTGTTTTCCATTTAAGTCTGATTAAATAAATCTACAAATACATAGTTTGCCATAAATTACTTATTAATATTTATATATGTATTATATCATATGTATTTATTACATAAATATTGCTCTATAATTTTCTCTTATAAATTTTTTAAATACCCTCCATATGTCAATAACTTGATTACAGAACAATGAGGGTCCAGACACTAAAAATTCCTAAAAAAAAAAAAAATGAACAAAATTACAGTTTATTTGAAAAGTGAAATTTTTCAGTAAGGATATGATAGAGAAAATAGATTCTTAATATTTATGGTAAAACAAAATTTTAAAATAAAATTGAATTAATTACCTTGAAAAACAATGTAACACATGATCTTTAAGAGAAACATTTTTCCAGCTCTACCACTAAAAGCATCCAAGAAAGAAAGCAGTATTTTTTCCCACCAAACTCATGCACACCTGGGGTACTCAGTCTTCAGTCTCTAATATTATTGTTTACTACAAAGAATCAAAGTTCCTTTCAGGGTGATGATTCTACATTCTGAGGCAGGAGAAAATTAAGACAGGCTTGGAACATCTTATTGCTATCAGTTGGTAATTAGGGATGTTCTCAAGGACATCAGACAGTGAGTGTGCTGAAAAGATAGAAGGAACAGTTTTCAAAGGCTCCCTGACTGGTCCACCCCTGAGGGCCATCACTGGGGAGGACAGTCTGAGATGAGGGCGGAGAGAGAGCAGGAACCCAGAGGGCTCTCTGACTCTTAACAGGGAACTTTTTAGGGGGAGGTACCTGTCCAGCCTGCTGAAGAACCCATCAAAGTATCCCACAGCACCAGCACTACAGAACCAGCACTTGGTTGGCTGATCCATCACAAAGATAGAGCAAGAACCAGTGAAAAGGACGCCATCAGCCTTGAGATGGGGTTGGATGCAATTACAACAGAGACTGAGCACTGGAGTTAAAATGGTGTTGTACTCTTGTTCTTCCTTGCCCCTGCACCAGAGCAGTAAGAAACAGGGAAGGAAAAGGGGCGTGTGATGGAGCAAATTAGGCAACGCAGACGCAGAGGCACGCACGCGCATGCGCACACGCTCTCGCTCGCTCGCTCGCGCTCTCTCTCCCCCCAAGCTGCTGGAATCCCAAGGCTAATCTGTACTGAAGGAAGATGAATGCTTAAAATCAAATAGGAGATTAAAGTTTTTAAATAAATGGGACTAAATTTTAATAACCAAAATGAGACTCTTTTAATAATTAAAAGTGACTGAGAAGGCTGAGAATCAGTGGGAGCTGTTGTCAAGGCAGTTCACTATGCAGGAAATAGAAAGATAAAGCCCATGATAGCAGTGATTGGAGTGCAGAGCATTGTGATAGCAGTTTATAGCTCAACAAATTGAAATTCTTGAATCATACCACTTAAGTAAGATGTATAATTTGAAAACTAGGAAAGTGTAAATAAAAGAGATTCACCTCCAGACACACACACACACACACACACACACACACACATCTCTGGACAACACATAAAATATAACTCATTATTTAATAGTCTTTTATATTTAATAGTCATTTTTAGACAGTTTTTTTTAAATTAAAGAGGTTAATTGTGTCTACATTCCTATACTATTTGAGATGGGTTGTTTACTATGGAAACTGCAACTGCAACTTATTTTAAAAACATATACAAAGTATCTTCATCTAAAGATAATAAACAGAAATTAAAGTGATACACACATATTTGACTTTTAGAATAAAAGTACCAGCCATTTTCTTATGTCCATGTGTCGTTATAAGCCATCTTTTTATCCCCAACCTCAAAGTGATGAGGGCCAATAAGTTATCTTAAATATTGTCTTAAAGAGGTCCAGTTCTACTCAGCGTTGTGCCGATGGTTTCCTTTTATGAACAGTGCGCTGACTGACACTCCTTCACATGTCCTCCTTCAACCATAGAGTCTGGATAACAGGCCCCTAGCTCTATTTTAACATTAATTGCAATATTATGATTTTTCATTTGTTGCTTCCTTCCAAGGCATTTTGAGCTTTGTTAAACCATAATTGACATAAATTAACCTCATACAATTAATGCAGACTTGCTGTCAAAAGTAAACACATAATTATAATTTTTATACTAAATACAGATTCACTTTGTAAGCTCTTTGGAAATATATTTTAAAATGCATATTGGCAGCAGGGTTTGACTTTTACAAGTATAAATGCATCCTTTAATTATGAGAAATTGTCATGGATTTTACATATTGTATATATAATTAATAGACACATTTAAAATACTCTATTTAGAAAAAGCTTAATGCCTTGAGGGAAAAGGCGATAATGATGGAGCTGAGAGTTGGTAGGGAAACTTGAAAAAGAATGAAGACTCCGGATTTGAGTGGCTCCCTCTACTCTGATAGAATGGCTAGCCACAGAGCCACCAGAATCTGGTTTGATTTTTAAGTCCCTCATTTTTAATGTGCAAGCCTGAGCAAGACACATCTCTCCCCCAAGCTTTGGTTTCATCATCCGTTAAGTAACTTACTTCATGGTGCTTTTATAAGGGTCAAAGAAATGACTACCCACCAGAATTATAAGAGATGATTATCATCATAATCATTGTATATAAAATATTCCCCCCTGAAATCTTAGCTACCAGAAGGTCTTTCAAGATATAGAAAACTTAAATCTGGAAAACTGTAGCCACCATTTATCAAATACTTACACATCAGGTATTGCGCTAAACGTGTATGGGTATCATCTCATTTGTGCCTTACCACACTTGTGTTATCCCCATTTTACAGCTGAGGAAATCCAGATCCAAAGAGGGACGTACTTTGCTTACAGTTCTCCCATGGAAGCCCCACTCACCATATGCAAACTCCTCATTCATTATTAAGAACAAAATACTCAGTGAGTTCTGAAGCTAGAAAGAATACAGTCTATTCAGGGCATAGTCAATCCCCTTGCTATGCTACCAGCAATGATGGCAGGAAACTAGCTTGACTTTGAGTTTGGGGGTGGGGGAAAGGAGGGCGAAGCCGGAATCTCTCCCTCTTTTTCACCATGGAATCCCCCGGCAGATGGCAATGCTCAATTTGGTAAATATTTCATGTTATAGCCAAATTCCTGGAAAACATGCACCACTGAAGAAAAATTCTTGTCTGGCTAGTCTTCACATTACTAACAGAGGAAGTAAAGTCTGGAAGATGAGACAGAACATCTTAACAGTGCCTGCTAGCACAGAAGAATGGAGACATTCCCACAGCTCCTTAGTCCCAGCAGCCTGCGTTTTCCATGTGAAGACATGCCAGGGGTAAGTAGGAATCAATGAAGGGCCTCTTCCTCTGGGAGCCAAGAATATGAGCAAGAGAGGGAGGAATGAGAGAATCCATTTCTCTCTTCTTCGTCCTAAGTGACTAGTGTGGCAATAGACTCCGTGCCATGGGACACGTTGGGGAAAAATGTTCATTGCAGAACCCAGATGCCAAAGTGAGGAAGGAATAGAGCCCTTGCAGCAGCCACATCTGGCTTTTTGGCCAGCTTTCCCCTCCGGGGTGCTGATTCTCCCTGCACCTGCTCCTTAATTGTTTCACTAGTTCCTGATGGACTAAGTTTTCCCCACTTTGACCACAAACTGCTCAGAACTTGGATAAACTTGCCACTGTTACATCTCTTTCCAAGCCACTGTGAACCTTTCCATAGAAATCTATATCAAAAAACTTTTAGCTTTAGGAATTAAAAAGAGAGAGAAAGAAAAGAAAAAAGAAATTCTCTATTCTGGACTACTGGCAGCTAAGTACCCCGATCATGCACACATATAATGATTTTGAAAATTGAGATAAAACTCTAACTTGTCCTAAAGTAAGCACTCTCTTCCTGTAAATGAGCCCAGGGTTCAAATGGTTAATCCAGTGGCTGTAGAGTTAGGTAGACCCTTAGGAAATGTAACCTACACGGAGGCTTCGTTAAAACCCTCACCTTGAGCAGAGCTTTTTGCACATCAAAAAATGAGATACATTTCATGGCTTTCCCTCCACACATTTTTATACTACACCTTTCAGCAAAAGCTTTTACAATGATATTAAACATTAACTCTGTATGGGTTAATCCCAAGACACAGCATCAGCCTTAAGGTTAATAGTCCTTTTAATTAAAGGATAAGTCAGTTATTGAACACAGAAGCTAATCACAAAAGGATTACCACTGAAAATGAACATAGTCTGTGCAATTAGTCTGATAATTAAGACTTAAGTACTGGACAGAGATCAAAGTGCTTGTAATATGCAATAAAGTTCCTAGAGTTGTAAGGATATTCAAAATGTTAGCTTGTGCTTTATTGCACCTTCCATTTATCGTGGACCCATGATAGCAGCAAACACATTTCCCCAATGGATGTCAGCATGGGTAACTGTAACAGCTGTTACTACATAAGCCTGGTGTTTCTCACAATATGATTACTCTGTCAACGATGGCTGTAAAAGGTGGCATCTGCATTCATCAAACAGAGTTATCAATAAATGTAAAACCATACAACAATTAGAGATCTCAAAGGAAGAACAAATCCAACTAGAAAAAAAATGTCAACCACACTCTTTAATTACTAAGATTGTTAATCAATAAAATGCCTTCATAACTTTTAATTAAAATTTTATTTGAGCTGGATGTTTGGAGAATCTGGTTCTTTGTTTTCATTACATTTAACAGTTGCACTACAAAAATCCTAGTGGCATCTGGGAGCGGCCATCCCCTGGGGGACACTTTATATCTGTAATTGCATATTGTCACCTACAGAGGGTGTTAAGAATCCTTGTTAAAAATAAAGGAAATAGGAGACATCTTACAGTAGCCATTATTATGGAGCAAATTACAAGTAGAGCAATCCAGAAGCTGTCAAGAAAGGTTAACAAAAAGAGGTGTGAGGAAATCAACCATTCAGCAATTCATCATGAACCAAAACTAGGTCTAAAATAAAAACCAAGAAGGTATTGGTTTTATGAAGTAAAGACATTGCCTTTGTTTAGAGCAGTGAATAAAGATTAAGAGGCTACTGATGAAGGATGAAAAGAAGAAATGATAAAAGAAAAATCCAGTGCTTTAATCACACTGATACTCAAACAAGATATAATGAGAACAAGTTAGAATTCCAAAGCTCTGTGCTGTATATATTACTTTATCTTTAATTTGTGTTCATGAGAGGCTGTGTAATTTATGTATCACCAGCCCCAGAATTCGCCTGGTGAATTCCCATACCTTCATGTCAGTCTTTTCAGGCTGAATATGAGCCTCACTGTTTATGTTTTTAAATGGTCTCCTTTTTTACTTATAAAAAAAGAAAATTGATCTTGAAACTTTTCTCAATTGGGTTTCTACTAGGATTTCATTTGACTCTCAATTCCAGCTCAAGTAAGTAAATGAGGGTGACTATTGCTTATTTCATTGCTGAAATTATTAGCAATCTCTCCTTTCACACCTCTGAGTCAGCACTCAGAGAAAATATAGAATTTGGTTCTCAAAGTTTCACTCAGGGCTTTTCTTTCCTTAACCTCAGCTTGGTTTCCTAGATTCCCATATGAGTAAGAATGGTTGTGAACTATATAGCCAACCATTCACCCAGTGCCCTAGACTAGGGCTGCCATCTCCCTAATTCAGAGCCCAAGCAGATAGAATGCACCCTCTGTAGGGGTCAAGAGCAGGCTGCCCCAAGATGGGCCACTTTGGCCAGAAGATTATTTTGAGTTAAAAGCAATCAAAACCCAGCAGATTTAGGAAAAGATCTTTACCTCCCCACCTCACCTGCCTAAATATACATTGGAAAAGAAGCCTGTACCAAAAAGAGAGCTCTTAAAAGAGATTGCTTTTTACCTAAGAAACTGGACTTTATAACAGGGCAACCTTTGTTTTCCAAACAACTCTTCTCACCTTCCTACTAATGCCCTTCCTCCTCTTTATATCCTCAGACCCCTACCTCTCTTCTTAGCTCAGGATGACATATATACCTCATTTTGCTTGTCTTTGGAGATTCATGTCTGTATGTATTTCCTGTATATGGGAAATTAAATTTTATTTTCTCTTGTCAATCTGTCTCACATAAATTTAATTCTTAGTCTAGATAGAAGAATCTTGGACAGAGTAAATTTTCTTCCTCCCAACACCTCCATGTTTTTCTTCTCTTGGGAAAAGCTAAAGTGCAATCATCAGAGCATTGCTTGAAAGATCAAGGAACACTGTTTTTGACCAACAGGTCCCTGGTCCAATCTTTGTTCCAGCCATTGAAAAACCCTTGTAAATGGGATGCAGGGGTGCAAGAGCACGTGGTTCCTGGGGTCCCAACCAGACCAAATTCGGCCACCTGCCACTGACAAGTGGTGGTGAGTGATGGTGAAACAAGAAAGGAATTTATTTTAGCAAGACCAACACCAGGGAGACAGCAGACTAACATTCAAAGACTATCTCTAAAGTGCTGAAGAAACTTCTAGGTTTATATAAAGAAAAGGTGAGACATAGATTGCTGGGTACATACAGGTGGGCAGTAAAGGTCAGCTCAGTCATTGTCTTGGAGTCAATCACACAGGGTCTTGCTGGCTCATCACAGTCCTTATTGCTTGAGGAGATAGTTTTGGTTCCCATCATGGGATGCTTTGCCCACATGGTCTTTTGCCTGAGTTAAGAGATAAGCTGGAAAGAACTTAATCATGTAGAAAGTACGGACTGAGCTCACAGTGGAGGTAGGTGAAGTCCTCTCTCAGCACGATTATACTCGTGAAATCAGGATCACATCTTAGAGAAAGAAGAGGAAAATAATAGTACTTCATACCTAAATAATGCTTACCAGATGTCAGACACTGTTCTGAGCACTTTATAGGTATTAACTCACTTAATCCTCACAAAAACCCTAGGAAATCAATTATTATCACCACACCAAGAGGTTAGGTCACTTGCCCATGTCATATAGCACAAAAGTGACAAAGCTGGAACTATGCATCGAGGCTGTCTGGTTTCAAAGACTATGTCCTTAACCCCTGTCCTATACTGCTTTTAAGAAAATAGCACTGAAAAAGATTAAAAAAATAAAAATAATAAAATAAATAATAAATAATTAAAAGTAAAATTTAAAATTTTTCTTAAATTACAAAATTTTTTTAAAAATAAAGAAAACAGCACTTATTGGCCATCTACTTTGGTTCAAGCTTATGCCAAATGTTTTATTTGTGTGCATAATTCTACAAAGTGAGTTTTACAGATGAGGAAATTAAGACTCAAAGAGGAGAACTAAACCTGCCCAAAGTCACACAGTAAGCAGATTCAAATTCAGTTCAATTAGACTCTATAAACTCATATGACTTTATATGTTGTCTGAATAAGAAATAATCACTGGATTTTAATTCCACTAACCTTCAATGATGAATAAGAAAGAGGACTGGGGTGCCTGGCTGGCTCAGTCGGTAGAGCATGGGACTTTTGATCTTGGTTGGGGTAGTGAGTTCAAGTCCCACATTGGGCATAGAGCTTACTTTAAAAAAAATATAAAAATAAAAATAAGAAAGGAAAGAAATCTTTTTAAATGAGCAGCTGTAAAGGCACCTGGATAGTTCAGTCAGTTAAGTGTCTGACTCTTGGTTTTGGCTCAAGTCATGATCTCAGAGTCAAGCATGGAGCCCCACATTTAGCTCCACACTCAGTGAAGAATCTGCTTTAGATTCTCTCTCCCTCTCCCTCTGTCCCTCCTGGTTGTGCTTGCTCGCTCGCTCTCTCTAAAATAAATAAATAAATGGGGGGGGGGGGCAGGGATGTTCCCCAGAGCATGGGGGATTGCCTTCAAACCTGACAGGAGGCCATGTTTTCACCATTCTCCTCAGGGATGAATGTTAGGGTTGTGGTATTCATGGTGATACACGCTCCTCCCTACCAGATGAGTTAAATGAATTAAAATAAAAAGGGAAGAAACAGGGATTTGCAAACCAAAAATTAAGCAACCCAGGATGGGGGGGGTGGCTTCTGTGAGGGTAGGTAGAGAGGGCTGCTCAAGTGAGAAAATCAGGATCTGATACTTATCTGTAAAACTACAATATCTTGCATAATATTAAACCCTAATAATCATGTCTGGACTGGATGATAGACCTCTTCCCGCTCTCTCACAGCTTGGAGAGAGGCCTTCCAAACTCTCCCTAAACCACCATCTCAGTAGTCATTTTCAACCTGCCAGTGACTGCACTTTCCCATCTTTTTCTCCTGTTATGTTTGACCTTTTTCCTGTTTTTTCACTCCCTTTATTCCTAGACATTGCTAGATTTTTCCCCCCTCATGTAGTCTGCACTTTAGGATGGGGAACAACTCTGTGTAAGTTCATGAAAATGTAAATTTCAGATATTGCAGTAGGACTCCTGTTTTCTTTCCCAAAGCTTAGTACAGCCAAGTGTGTCCTAGACAGCAGTCAAAACATCAATGGAAATGGGGCATGTTTCCAAAAAATGCTTTTGGCATATTTTGTATTTTGTTCATACCTACAAACAAAGCAGGGAGATACCCAGCACAAGTAATTTTAACCACTTAATCTCATCTATTGCATATAAATAGTAGTCATACTTAAACACTAAAGAGATGTTTCAAACCTTAAATGATATGTAAAAAGCATTGCTGACCCCCGAGTGTTATTTAATTTCTACGTTTTGAGATGACTGAAAATGAACATGATTGAAATATGAAAGTCATATTTTTTGAAACTTTCATTTTGCAAAGGTTAATTGACAAACAGTTTGAGCAGAGGGAATGAGCTGCAAGTAAGTTTCCAATTACCAGAACTGGGACATAGACTTGGGAGAATGTATGAAATATATAAATCTTGAAATGTTAACAGAACTTCCATTTACTAGGCTGAGGAATGAGCAGCATAGATTTGAAGACATTATGGCTCACTTTATAAAGCTATAACTATCTATATAAAGATAAAATAAAATAAATATCTTGATTTAAATTTCAGAAAGAAATTCTTTAAAAATTTTCCATAGGAATCATCAATGAATAATAAAATGAGACTCTTTTTTTTTAATTAATGAAAACATTTGGGTACAGTAGTATGCCTGTGAATCTCCATATATTTATATATAGACACAGATATGTAAATTCACTGCCAAATAGATTAGCAAAATGCTAGTAGTATGGCAATCTGGGGGAGAGTCTATCTTGTTGCAATTTTTAAATTTCTCAATCCATCAGTTAAATGTAGATTCAGGGCACAGACTCATATTTCCTTGTCAAATAAATTATGTCTTACATCAAAGACCACACAGATTCCTACTTAACAAAACAGGAGAATGTCTGAATAGACCATAAATGTGAAATATGAAAGAGAGCAAAATGAGACAGCCAATAAAATAAAAGATTTGTTAGCTAAAAACTACCTACAAAATGGTACTACCGACAATCAGAACTGGTGATTAAAAAAATATTCTTTTAAACTGATGCTAATTTTTTTTCCATGAGAAATGAGTTCTGGTGATAATGCAAAATGGTAAGATTGTTATGCATAAAAACTTTTTAATTAGATAGCAAAGACTGAGATGCTATCTGCATCTTTTCTGCTTGGATATCGAAACTCCACGTGCATATAATAGGAGAAAAGGACAAGAAATGTGCCTGATCTTTTTTTTTTATTTTTTTATTTTTTATAAACATATAAAGTATTTTTATCCCCAGGGGTACATGTCTGTGAATCGCCAGGTTTACACACTTCACAGCACTAACCATAGCACGTACCCTCCCCAATGTCCATTACCCCACCCGCCTTTCCTGACCCCCCTCCCCCCAGCAGCCCTCAGTTTGTTTTGTGAGATTAAGAGTCACTTATGGTTTGTCTCCCTCCCAATCCCATCTTGTTTCTTTTCTTATTTTCCTACCCCCCCAACCCCCCATGTTGCATCTCCACTTCCTCATATCGGGGAGATCATATGATAGTTGTCTTTCTCTGATTGACTTATTTCACTAAGCATGATACCCTCTAGTTCCATCCACGTCGTTGCAAATGGCAAGAAGGAAATGTGCCTGATCTTTAAGAAATAAAAGGGTACCAAAGGATTATATAATTGTAAACTCATGGGTCAATAATATTTGTTTTATCGACTTGACATTTTTCCCTTTCCAAGTAATTTATAGCAATTAATTCTTATTTATAGATATGTTTTCTACTGTGGTTTTCTCCCACAGATGGCATAAAAAGCCTACTCCCATCTAGAAGCCACTACTAAAGATGGTATTTGGTGTAATGATTTTGATAAGATAAAATTGCCACCAGTACCGAGATTGGAACTATCTTGAAATTTGACAGACTATAATGAATTATGAGATAAATACGTTATTTTGGGGCACCTGGATGGCTCAACTGGTTGGGCGTCTGCCTTCAGCTCAGGTCATGATCCTTGAGGCATGGGATCCAGCCCCATGTCAGGCTCCCTGCTCAGTGGGGAGTCTGCTTCCCCCTCTGCCCACCCACCCACCACCCCTTCCCAGCTCATACGCGCTCTCTTGCGCTCGCGCGCGCACAGTCTCTCAAATAAATAAGTAGGTAAGATATATTATCTTTAACTTTTCTTTAAAAGAGCTTCATTATAACAAACCATAAGAGACTCTTTTTTTTTTAAGATTTTATTTATTTATTTGACAGAGATCACAAGTAGGCAGAGAGGCAGGCAGAGAGAGAGAAGGAAACAGGCTCCCTGCTGAGCAGAGAGCCCGATGCGGGGCTCGATCCCAGAATCCTGAGATCATGACCTGAGCTGAAGGCAGTGGCTTAACCCACTGAGCCACCCAGGCGCCCCCCATAAGAGACTCTTAATCATAGGAAACAAACTGAGGGTTGCTGGAGGGGAAGAGGGGAAGGGAGTAGCTGGTGATACACTGTATGTTCATTAATTGAATTTAAATTTTCTTAAAAGTTAAAAAAATTAAAAATTCATACATAAAAAAAAGTTTCACTACAATATTGAATTTCTTAGATATGTCTGACTACTAAAGGGTTTCAGAGGATTGGGCTTAACAGTTATACTGAGATAATGCAGAGAACGTGGCACAGTACCCAGCCCATGGGAAGCACTCAAGAAAGTAGGGGGTCTATACTGATGGACTCAATACATCTGAGAAATGAGTGTCTTTTTCATCAAGGGCTCCATCATGTACATATTCGTTTGCTAGGGCTGTCATAACGAAATACCACAGAATAGATGACTTCAGCAACGAGAATTTATTTTCTTACGTCAAAGATCTAGGCATTAGCAAGATCGGTTTCTCCTGAGGCCTCCGTGGGCTTGGCTTATAGATGGCCACTTTCTTCTTTTTTCTTTTTTTAAGACGTTATTGATTTATTTGACAGAGACACAACAAAAGAGGGAACACAAGCAAGGGAAGTGGGAGAGGGAGAAGCAGGCTTCCCACCAAGCAGGGAACCTAATGTGGGGCTCGATTCCAGGACTCTGGAATCATGACCTGAGACGAAGGCAGATGCTTGATGACTGAGCCGCCCAGGTGCCCAACACTTTCTGACCCTGTCTTCACATTATCTTTCTTCTGGGCACTGGCATCCCTGGTGTCGCTGATTTTCTCTTCTTCTTTTTTTTTTTTTTTTTTTAAGATTTTTTTTATTTATTTGACAGAGAGAGAGAGCACAAGTAGGCAGAGAGGCAGGCAGAAGGAGAGAGAGAAGCAGGCTCCCCGCTGAGCAGAGAGCCAATGTGGGGCTGGATCCCAGGACCCTGAGATCATGACCTGAGCTGAAGGCAGAGGCTTAACCACTGAGCCACCCAGGCGCCCGATTTTCTCTCCTTTTAAGGACACCAGTCGGATTGGATTAGGACTTACCCTAAAAGCCTTATTTTTCACTTAATCGCCACTTTAAAGGCACTGTCTCCCAAGGCAGTCATATTCGGAGGCACTGAGGGCTAGGGGCTCGTTCACCTTATGAATTCGCCAAGGATACAATTCAGTCCGTAACAACAGAGTGACATCAAATTTACGCACCTCCCAACATGGGCGGAAGCTCTTGGGATCCTAAGTGCCCGGAGACATGGCAGTTCTAGTGAGCATGTGGAGAGCAGAAGGGCTGAGGTGGGGGCATTCCAGCACCTTCTCTGGCACATTCCTCCTGTCCTGCTACCGTTTGTCTTCTCTTCCGTACCAGCATCTGTGGATCTTTGCATTTTTTCTGTATCGGCATGAAAACATCTGAGCCCTGAATCAGATATTGATTTCCTTAAATGAATACTTTGTGAAAGTGAGTAAAATACTTAGCACTCTGAAGAGCTGCCCTATACCCCCCACTCCAGAGAACCTAGTTATGCCTAAAGAAGCTCTGGGTAATTGGATGGGGAGAGGCGGGTGAGGAAGGAAGATTCCACACCATGCTTTAAACCACCTGCTCAGGATTCTTTATTCTCCCCACTTGCTTCCTTGCTTTTTTTTTTTTTTTTTTTAAACCAGTAGCTCTGTGCTCCTGGGAATGACAAAAACCCAAGTCATGGGGTGAGGTGGGGAGGTGGCAATTCCAAACAAGGGTTGGGGGACAGTGAGGTGGGGAAGTGAAATGGGGAAGGGGAGGGCAGGGAGTGCCCTATATTTCAAGGCACCTGAAGAAACTCCGAAAACAGATACTTGGCTTAGCACAAGCCGTGTTCTTTTATCCTTGTCGTTTCATCCTGTGCAAATGGTAACTGCAATTTACGAGACTGTATTAATGTGCTCTTCAGGAAAGAGTCCTCGTTCCTTACCAGGATGTTAGTGTGGAGAAACACTGTCATGGCATAAAAATCATTTCCGTAGAATATGTAATTAGCTACAGCATGAACCTTAAGGAAAGGGAGGAAAACAGACGTCTCTTCCCTCCTTCCCTTCTCTCCGAGTTACAGGAAGCGGGGGTGGGGTGTGAATCTGAGAGTGTCTGTAATTTAAGCCCTGGCGTAATGCCTCGTACAGTGCTCTACACTGTGTTCAATAAATAGATGTTGTCAACTGACAACCCCATTGTAGACTAACATTTGTTTCTTTAGCCAAATTCACTGTATCTGCAGAGTTCCATTGTTCTTTGGGGCTCTCTCTTCCTTAAAATGATGGATTGCCAAGTCATAAAAATGTTTTCACCTTTATCTCCCCTGCTCTCACCCCCTTAAGTTCTTCTTTTATTGCCAGGCCCCGGGTCAGCTGATGCATCCACTCATTTCTCATTCACTTCCTGGTACCCAGCAGCTCAGAGCCATTCTGGTTTGAAAATATTGGCAAATCTTTCATTATAATTGTTGAGGTTTGTCGATGAGAGGAAATATGGGCTGTGTTTTAATTGTTCAGAAATAATAGCATTCTGACTGGCATGAGCCAGAAGAGTCTCCCCTGAGCAAAGACACCCCAGCTGTGGAAAATTAAGACGCAAACTCAGCCATAAAACCAGGAAGCTGAGAGTAGTAGAACAGCCGAACCGAGGGGTTTCCGTCTTTTTGCCTAAATCGAAAGAGGTTATTTAGTCTTTAAAAACACCTAGAAAATTAATGGTTTGGGCAAATAACGCCTTTATCCAAAAAGGAGGTGAGTGGTTTCTCTTATCTCTCTACATGCTATCAATTATCCTGGAGCTTTCTGCGACCCACATTCCTCTCCATCGAGCAAACAGAACCTATTTTACACGCAGCACCTGAGGAAAAGGCACTCAAAGAATCACAAGTTAGCATTTGTCTTCTCTACAGGATCACAAGTAGTGTGAATATTCTTCGAGCTCGAACCAGAAAGATATTGCACCAAAAGTTTATTGAAGAACTTTGCCCCTCAGAATCCAATTTAATTAATGAGATGGGACCTGTGTGACCATTGCATACGTATACTACATCGTCTCTATTCATTCATCTAGTGCTGAATATTTAGGTAGCTCTCATAAATATTTGTGGGAGTGCTGACCGCACTGACTCCATGTTTGGCCCTCCATCTTGGCCATGCCCCAGCAGTGACTTCTTTCAAGGCTATGCGCTCCGGGCCCCCTGGAGGTTAATGTGTGCCCTGATGGGGATGTGGAGGGTTCTTCTGACCATCCCTAGAGTGGTGCAGAGAAGGCACCAGTTTAGATAACTAGTAGAAATGACCAGCACACAGAAGGGTCTACTTTAGATAAATAGTAGAGGTCCTCTGACACACAGATGGTGCCACCTTAGCTAACTACCCTGTGACGTCACCACCATGCGCCTCAATTTATAAAACCTGATGATTAACGTCCAGACTGGGTGGAGAGAGTCTCGGAGAATAACTGCAGGAGAACAGTTCCCACACACCAGGATCATCGAGAGATGTGCCCCCCCCCCCACCCCGTCAGTAAGTTACCTCAAGTGAAACTCTGTAAACCGTGTGGAGTGGCTTGCTTCATTCTTCAGTCTGAAGTGGCTTCTCAAAAATAAAAAAATAAAAAATAAATAAAGTGGCTTCTCAGTCTGGAGGAGACTTCACTGACCCTCCTCCACCTTCTAACACTAGTGGGGCAATTAACATAGGGGTGCTTGTATCTTTTCAAATTAGTGTTTTTGTTTTCTTCAGGTAAGTCCCAAAAGTAGAATTAGTGAATCATAAGGTATTTCTAATTTTAATTTTTTTTAAGAAGCTCCACACAGTTTTCCAGAGTTGCCACGCCATTTTGTATTCTCACCAATCATGCACACATGTTCCCTTTTCTGTACATCCTCACCAAAACTTGTTACTTCTTGTCTTTTTTATTTTAGCCATTCTGATAGATGTGAAGGATTATGTGGTTTTGTGTTTCCCTGATGATTAGTGAAGTTGAGCATCTTTTCATGCATCTGTTGGCCATTTCTGTGTCTTCTTTGGAAAAATGTCTAATTCAGGTCCTCTGCTCTTTTTTAAATCAGATTTTTTTTTTTTTGGTGTTGAGTTGTATGAGTTTTTATATATTTTGGGTATTAACCCCTTTTCAGAAATATTTGCAAATATCTTCTCCTATTTGGTAGGTTGCCTTCCTGCTTTATTGATGCTTTCCTTTGCTGTGTAAAGGTCTTTTTACTTTGATGCAGTCTCATTATTTCTGCTTTTTTTTTTTCTATATTTGTTTCCCTTGCCTGGAAAGATAAATCTCCCCACCCCAAAATATTGCTAAGGTTGATGTTCAAAATATTACTGCCTATGTTTTCTTTTAGGAATTTTATGGTTTCACATCTTACATTTAGGTCTTTAATTCACTTTGAGTTTGTTTTTGGTGTGTGAAGGTGGTCCAATTTCAACCTTTTGCATGTAGCAGCCTGGTTTTCTGACCACAATTCATTGAAAACACTGTCTTTTCCCCATGGTATATTCTTGCCTTCTTTGTCATAGATTAACTGATAGTATAAGTAAGAATTTGTTTCTGGACTCTCTATTCTGTTCCATTGATTTATGTGTCTATTTTTGTGCCAATACCATACTCTTTGATTACCATAGCTTTGTAGTATAGCTTGAAATCTGGGATTGTGATACCTCCAGCTTCGTTCTTCTTTCTCAAGATTGTTTTAGCAGTTCAGTTTTGGTGATTCCATACAAATTTAAGTATTATTCTAATTCTGTGAGAAATACTATTTGTATGGATAGGGAGTGCATTGAATCTGTAGATGGCTTTGGGTAGTATGGACATTTTAACAATGTTAATTTTTCCAATCCATGAGCATGGTATATTTTCCCATTGTGTGTGTGTGTGTGTGTGTGTGTGTTGTCTTCGATTACTTTCATCAATGTCTTATAGTTTTCAGAGTACATCTTTTACCTCCTTTGTTAAATTTATTCATAGGCATTTTATTCTTCTTGTTATAATTGTAAATAGGATTTTTTAAATTTGTTTGCCACTTTGTTATTAGCATGTAAAACAGAACAGATTTCTATATGTTTATTTTGTATCTTGAAACTTTACTGAATTCATTTATTCCAATACATTTTTAATGAAGTTTTTAGGGTTTTCTATGTATAGTATTATGTCCTTTGCAAATAGTGAGTTTTACTTCTTCATTACCAATTTGGATGCATTTTTCTGATTGTATTATTATTTCTGGGACTTACAGTACTATGTTGACTAAAACTAGTGAGAGTAGAGCGGTATCTTTGTCTTGTTCTTGATCTTGGAGGAAAAGCTTTTAGCTTTTCACCATTGAATATGCTATGGCTATGACTTAATCATACTACTTTTTTAGCAGTAATTCTATATTAAGATAAATGAAAATTTAGGTACCTTATTTGTCAAAGTATTGAAGCCTATATTTGGAAACTCATGGGGTATAAAATGCCCTAAAATCAATCCGTTATGAATATTTTGGTAGCAATATTTAAGAATCCAATGTGTACATTTTTACTTGGATTTACAATTTTATTTGACTAAAAAACAAGGTTATGGATGATCTCTTTGTAGGATGAGACAGCACATAAATAAAATAAAAGGGTTATGGAGATTTCTTTAGAAATCTTCCTTTTAATTCACTTTAACAAAATAAGGTTTGAATATTTTGCTTTACAAATATTTTACTAAGAAATATAACATGCGTAACCTTTATTTCCAACAATTCATCTCCAGACCTTCCAGCATCACTTACAAAGAAAAACCACAAATACCTATTTTTGTATGGCGTGAGTTCCGCCTGTACATACTTTGCCTTTATTTTTCAGTGGAATGAGAATGAATAATGGACTTCTTAATTTTGAAAAGTCCAAGTCCCTTCTTAATCTGTAATAAACTAATGCAAAAACACATTTAAAACTTTTATCCTACCCCCAAAGAAAAAGCCAAATGGTTGACATTACACTGTCATGACAATTATCACTGATAAAGTGTTTAGGTGAGCTGAACTACTGCTTGTATGACTTTATTTTGAGAACTTCAACAAACACTTACTTTTGAGATATCAAAGCTTCAGTAACCACACATGTAACTTGAGATGAGTTACATTTAAAAGGATGGAGAAGAGAGGGCTCGAATCAAAACCACTCACTGCAGAGTGCGAGTTTCAGAGCTGAAAGGGCTAGAGGATGTGTTTCTCCTTTTCCTGGGCTCCACCAACCCTGTGCTCGCTGGCACGTCTGTCCAAGCACACAGCTTGCTGAAGCCCTTCGGCATTTATTCTACTTCTAGGGGAGCTCACTGAAGAGATGATATCTTCTTCCTTTAGTTATACAGCTGCCTAACTTGTCTTTTCAAACATGTTCAATAAATTGTGGGTGAATAAATAACATGGCTCTATCCTCTCTTGTTACAGACAATAAAAAAGAAACCAAGAGAAGGACAATGACTTGTGTTAGAGTCACACAATTGATTGATAAAACCCCAGATCTTTCACTGTTCATGCTTGGAAATCGCAGCTAGCGAGTCAAACCAAAAGTAGGACCGAAGTGCAGAGAATGGATTGAATATAGGTTGTGGCTCATGATAACTGATTTATGTAGCTTTTTATGAAGATGCTGCCCTTAATATTCTCAACATAATTTATTATCTTACTCCATGGAGATATCTAACATGGAAGTCCAGTGATTTAGAGCACAGGAGATTGGAATTCCAGCTGTGTGGCCTTGCTCAGTTCCTTGGTCTGATTTTCAGATCAATGTTCTCTGTAATGTGGATGGACAAGTAGCTATGCTTGGTTGTTACAAGGACCAGACAGCATAAAACACGTAAGAGCAGAGAGCTCAGGACCAGTCACATGCTTATCGACAAAGCAATCATTTAAAGTGGTCTGTGAGGATTCATTAAGCCCTCGAATGAATGAAAAAAACAGATCCCACTCAAAATTTACTTAAAGCATGTTAACCTATTAATGCAGATCTTAAAACACACCCATGCAGACTTGTAGTTTTAAATACTTATATATGTACAATATATATACAGACAGGGAAACAATTCTGGAAAAAAGTATAAAACATTAAGATGGTTGTTTCTGGATAGTGGAATTTTTATCTTTTTTTGCGTATTTTTTCTACAATAAGCATGAATAGTTGTGTAAAGTAAATTTAACATATTTTCAAACATGAATATTGACTTTTATTTGGTTTTAAATCTTCTTTAAGGTAAGTCCTAAAATTACTTTCATACACAAGCTATGGATAATGCCAAATTTATTGGAATTTTCCTACCAAATGCTGCTGAGGTTTTTGTTTTTTCACTATTTTATAGTTATTTATTTCTTCTACTTAATACCATGTGTCAGGTACTATTCCAAGTGCTTTATAAATATCAACTTAAGAAAGAGCAATAATACCCTACTTGGGGAGAAAAGTAGCTTAGGGTAGGGGCAAGACGTATCTAGTTTAAGATCTTTTTGAAGGATAGTCTAAGTTCTGTCTTTTAAAGGAAGATTAATGAAAAATGCAGGGCAAATGCAAAATTCCTGCAAGCTATTTTATTCATATGTACATAATGGCCACACACAAAAAAATGATCTCACTAAGTACATTCTGCTAAGAAACAAATAATTATTTTTCTAAATAATTTGGACATTGTTTTATAAAGCATGATTTTACAAGGAAATCACCCAAAACAATGTATACTACATGATAGGCACCTAACATATGCTATTTTTCTCTCTAACCAAAGCTATGAGTTGCTATTCGCTAAGTGAATTTCAAGTACATAATTACAAATGTAACAAGAAGATTGGAAAGTAGTTCTCATTATCTCCCCCATCTAACTCTTCTCCGCACGCCCAAGGTCCCCCTGAAGCCAGCAGGCAAGAGTGGGTAGCTGTGAGGTCACAGAGGGGGCATAGCAGTGGGTAAGACTCGGGCTGGTAGTCAATATGATATACCTCTAGATTCCGTATAATCACCCTGAATAACACGGGCACATCATGGTAATATATGATGGGCTATCATTTTCCCTTGCTGTTCTTTATGTAGCTGTGATGACCATAACTCAACAACAAATTTGTCATAGAACGTTCAAAGAAGGGGGCGGGAATCAACGAGCTTGCATATGTCTGTTCTGGGAACATATGATTTTGTTCTAATATAAATCCAAATATATTCACAACCATATTTGCTTCATGTGTAGGAATGGCCCCTCTTAAATATCAGTGCTCCAAAGGCACCAAATTTGCCACTGCTGTCCCCTGAATGTCATGCAATAGAAAGATGACCTTAGCAGAGGAAGGCTGGAAACCTCTTGGCAACAGGGAGAACCATCATCGGTCTCCCTGAGCTGGCCGCTGCAGAGAGGCCCCTGTAAGAGTCAGGGGACACCTCCCCACCTGGGAGAGACTAATCATTTTCCAACTAGCTCTAACATTCATTTAGCACCATAAGATGTGTTCATGTTGGAAGTTTTAAACTCTAAGCATTTTTGATGAATGAAACAACAGATCCAGCCTTATCTTTCCTAATTCTCTCCTTTCTGACATGAGCCTCGTCTGGGCCTGGCTAACAGCTACGCTGGTAACTATGTTCACATTGAAAAGAAGGCAGCATCCATCAGAAAGGATAAATACCCAACTTTTGTATCAACATGGGACTGGAAGAGATTATGCTGAGTGAAATAAGTCAAGCAGAGACAGTCAATTATCGTATGGTTTCGCTTATTTGTGGAAAATAAGGAATAACACAGAGGACATGGGGAGATGGAGAGGAGAAGGGAATTGGGGGAGATTTGGAGGGGGAGAAAATCATGAGAAACTGGACTCTGAGAAACAGGGTTTTGGGAGGAAGGAAGGTGAGGTGTTGGGTGGTGGGCATTAAGGAGGGCACATATTGCATGGAGCACTGGGTGTGGTGCATAAACAATGAATTCTGGAACACTGAAAAGAAATTTAAAAAAAGAAAAGAGGGCAGCACAGAATGATGAAACCATCTCCTTCTGGGGGTAAAACAGAAGAGCTCTTCCAATGCCATATGAGAAAGCATATGTCCTGAGAGAATTTTTCTTAAATTTCTTTAGAAATATCACCTACACCTGCTGGAAGATCTGTCAAAGTTCAAAGGTTCCCTGAGCCCACAGAAGGACAGTGATAAATAGAAAATATGAGCTGAATGGGTGTTCAGAATTCACTGCACCTGATACCCACCCTCTCCACCCCATTACTAATAAGGAAACATAGGTCTGGAAAAGGATCCCATGGCAGAGAGTGAGCTGTAGGCAGAGCCAGGACTGGGCACCTACTTGGCTTCTGTTGTAGCTTGCTGCTATTCCAGGACTCAACCTGCAGACTCCTACCTCAGTGCTCCTTCTACAATGAGCTGTGTTACGATAGGAAACTGGGAGCCATTGAGAGTTTGTTGAGGAAAGAAATGACCTGGCCATGTCTGTGTTTTAGAAGACTGATCGGGTAGTCCCATATGTAAACTGGATTAAAAGATCAGCATCAGCCCCCCATTGCCTTAGTCCCAGGTAGATGGGAACGGGAACTGAGGGAATAGAGTGGAAGGTGAAGATGTACCATCTCTGTCAAACCTGCCTGTCTTGTCTGCAGATGGCATGAGCCCAGAAGCCATCCAACGCCAGGTCCCTGATACAGTGCCTAGTGCTCTACAAAAGGGACACGGTAACTGCTGTGAAATGAACAGATGAATCAGAGGTAGAAAAAACAAGAACCAAGGACTGACTGGATAAAAGGAAGGCAAGGAGTAAAAGATGCCCTCTGAGTCTGTGGGCTCTATAGCTGAGCCAGTGTTGTGGAAGTTGGAGGAGAAATTGGTAACGGGAGCATCAGGGAGAAAAGGGAGTATTGGAGCCACCCAGGATGGATCTGGACAAAGCTTTCTTGAATCGCTGACCTCAAAGTGATTGGTGAAGCCCTAGGATAGACGAGAATAGCCTGGAATTACAGAAACAGAAGAGGGCTGAAGCCATCAGTGGGGTTAATCCACACCTTCAGGCTGTAGCTTTTTAGACTCCTAGTTCTCTGCACAGGTTGATAGAACCATGGTGCTGGCATCTGGCAAAAACAAGAGGGCCCGTCTTCAGACCCAAGTTCAATGTCAGTGTGAGATTTTTAAACAAGAAGACCCAAATGTGAGCTTACCGTATAAGCGAAAAAATTTCAACTTGAACTTTAAACTTATCCAGAAATTTACAATCAAGAAACCTTAAAGAGTTTCTATTTTAGAATTCGTAGGGGCCCCTGGGTGTCTCAGTCGGTTAAGCGTCTGCCTTCGGCTCAAGTCATAATCCTGGGGTCCTGGGATTGAGCCTGGTATCAGGCTCCCTGCTCAATGAGGAGCCTGCTTCTGTTCTCCCTCTCCCTCTGCCTCTTCCTCCTGCTTGTGCTCTCTCTAGCTGTCAAATAAAATCTTTAAAAAAAAATTTTTTATAAGTTTTTAATCTCTTGGTGAAAAAAATATTTAAATTTTGGAGTACATACTATGTTCAGGGGACAGGTGAGCATGATAATCTCTTCAGTGATTGGACCAGGTAGCAGACATCCCCCCTCCCCACCCCTCTGGGAGAGCTGTGTATGTATGCATCCTTTCCGTGGGAGGCCTGGAATGTAGTCACCCACCCATGTCCCATGCGTGCTGTGCCTGCTGTGACCCCAGCAGCTTCTTCAGGTGTACCCTACAGCTTTTCTGCCACTTCCATCCACCCACCCAGTGAAACAGAGGCCAGACTTTTGAAATGGACCTTTTATATTCATGATTACTACTTTCAAAGTGGTATAATTGTAGAGCCATAAAAATCAAAATTCATAGACTGTTGTATCTAAACGTGACCTACAAATGAGCTAGTTAAATCCCCTTGAGGCAACTGAGAACCAAGACTGATCTCCCTTCCAGTGACAGAAGGACTAGGTTTTTAGCCACAGCTGACATTCTAGGATCTGAGGCTGAAGTGAGCCTGAGTGTGGACCTGGTCTTCCTGCTGTAGAATGTGCAGTCAAGAGGATGGCACAGGGCAAAGGGGCTTGAGAGCCACATTCTCACAGCTGTCAGACACAAGAGCACAGTTTCCAAATAGGAAGTGGGACCTGGAGAAGTGACAGAAGGTAACTGGACAGTCAGTGGGGGTATGAAGAAGTAGGCGGAGAGGTACAGACTCTTGTGGGTGGGAGCTTCTCCCCACAATAAGCCAGTTCTACCATGAGGGCTGTCCCTTGAAGATCGATTTCTCCAGCCCTCTTATGGAACTAGAGGTAATTCCCATCACTGGTGAAAATAAGAGTTTCAGCATAAAGGTGATGAATACAATAAGATCACTAGTGTTAGCTGAGCATATGGAACTCTGTGATTATTATAAAGAACAGAAATATTTATTTGCCAGAAATAAAACTGAATGTATCAGTTTGTGTTGAATATGTAGAGGTAACTAGCTCCCTTTTTTCTATTTGCTCACTGACCTTTCTACCGTCCTATGTTTAAAAGGATCATTCATGTATTCATTAGTTCACATTAACTCAGCAAATATGTATTGTTTGCCTAATGTGTGTTGGACAGTAGGTATACAACAGTTCACAAAATTGCATGGGGTTTTCAAAGAATAATGTCAATCAACAACCAACATGAATTCAGCTCATTTCAGCATTTGCTCTTTCTTTTCCTAAAAGCAGTTCTGCTCTCATAGGAGAAGAACTTCCCCCCCAAGCTCAGAGTATCTGTTTTTTTGGAAAAAGAAGACAAAATAAAAAGCCTTCCATTCCTGTATCATTCCCGGATAGTCAGACTCCAAGGAAGCAAGAGTTTATAATCTGTCCCTTAGGAATATTCAAAAATAGTCCCCCTGGCTTATCTTTGCTTCCGACAGGAGCTGTTTATAATATCTCTATTTTCGCTCTTCAGTTTGCTTGCATTTTGACATTATTCAGGCTTTACACTCTTAAGAGTAAGTCTTCCCAGCCTTTATCCATACCAACTTCTTTCAACACTTAGCCAAACTGTGGATGGGAATGTGACATTAACTTATTCTCCATGTGATCTCTGATATGGTAAACAGGCAGTATTTTTCTGCAAAAGGCATTTTCTCCTTACTAAAAGAAGAAAGCGAACTCCGGCTTCCTGTGGGCCAAGTCCCTTGTGAATTCTGAGAGGGAGAAAAAGGTTAATTGTGAACAGGTTCATGCATGTGTTACTTACAACTCACCACTGGATCCCTTCAGTCTCACACCCTTTCAGCAGTAGCTTTAACACACTGGGACCAGACAGAAGTTTTTATTGCTCTCTTCAATAAGACACAGGGTGAGTTTAAAGAAGGCAATCTTTAAGATTTATCCCTGTGTTCTGGAATAGGAGTTCAATAATTCCTTTAATCCACGTTGCCATCTCCTGTGGCCTTTTGCTTTGCTTTGGTCTTTTAACATCTCACCTTATTTTAATAGCAATTATCAGAACCCATATACTAATTCAACCTAACAAGAACTCTAGTAGCACGAACTTGGTATGAGCAAGGCGAGGCACTGGACCAGGCACTAATATTATACTTCATAATGATACCATATTTCATAGGCAAATGAACTGTTTTCAGTAACTACAATTTATCTTTAAAAGATCTCTGACAATAAATCAAAAGAGTTAATTGGATAAATTTTTCATAAGGCATTAGAGTCTTTTAACATCCCTTAACACTAGTTGAAGCAGTGGGCATGAACTTGCAAATGTAGCATAGACATCGTGTAAATTTAGTGAACAGGATCTGTAGAGGTAAACGCCAAATTTTAAATAGAATTCATGGATCCCAAATTTCTTTAAACTATATTTATATCTATCCATCCACCCATCTGTCTATCTCCACATCAGAATATATATGTGTACGTAGATGCTTAAATACACTTAGTTCTTTCTGAGAATTGTCCTTGATTTTCTACTTCAAAAGGCACTAGACATGCTCCGTTTCTAGGACATTTTGGATTAGGGCAACAGCATCACACTTCTTGAAGTTTCACAAGATCTTTTGTACATATGCTATCTCTAGATAAACATACAAGAAATCTGAACATTTCAATACTTGAAAACAATGTGACTCTTTACCATCCTCAAAGTAAGTCGACAGAAGCATTAGTCCTTTTTTCAAAAGTTTATCCAAAACCTAGGACCTCTACATACCATGCAGTTGATCCTACATCTGAAATAATAGCCGTCTTTAAAATCATACACTTAGTGTAATTTTGCAGCTCAAAGACTTCTTAGAAATCCATTAGTTCATTATTTCTGAAACTTCCTTCCCAAGAAAATCCATGTACTTCAACATGTTAATAGGTGTTTAGGGCAACAGTTTCTGTATTCAAATAAAGTTTGAAATGTCCCCTCTGGAGGCTCACAGTGCCCATTAGCATATAGAGTCTTGGCAGACCTATAGTAAAAAAAAAAAAAAAAAGAAAAGAAAAGAAAGAAGCAAAGAAAAGAAAAAGCGAAAAAAAGAAAGAAAAACCTACTGGTATAAAGGAGTGGGGCTTTCATATTTTATTCTCTAAATATATATTTTTTACTTTATACAAAAGTATATGGCATGCTAACTGAAAAAGAAATAAAGGTCTAGATCTCAGAGAAAGAAGAGAAATAGGGAAAGATTTGATCTATTCCCAGTGCGGACTGCAATTGAAGGATTAAGTGGTATGTTTAAAGAGCATTTTTGTAAAGTTTTGTAATGGGAGGTTCTCTGTATCTCTTGCTGGTATCCTTAAGAATCTCATTACTTGTCAGGGCAAGAGAAGGTAGGAAGGAAAAAAGGAAAGAGGGAGGGTGAGAAGAAGAAAAGGAGGGAGAGAAGGGAGGGCAAAAGGATGGAGAAAGAGAAAAGACCTGTTTAATTTTGTAAAACCTTGTGTTTGTGAGCAGAAAGTTAGTACTATAGAGCCCAGTGAGAAGGAAGACCCTTGCCTTAGACACAAGACTTGATATCTTTCGGCTGCTCAGTTCCTCTGCCTGTGGATGGTATAATTTGGATAATATGTGCATATTACCAATATCTCCTAATAGTATTAAAACATGCAGGTTCATTTCTTCATAAATATTTTGAAATCCTTAGTCAGAAGAGGCTGTATGACCATTTAAATGTCATTCTGAAATTATTCATGTTTCATTCAAGTCTTGAAATTTTATGGATCTGAGCCTTAAACTAGAGGTTATTCTCCAAGTTCAGAGGAAATATCCTACTTAGAAAAGAAAATTACCTCTCATTTATTTCAGCATTTTTGTTGTTCAAACTTTTCCTCTCAAACCACAATTCACTTTATATATTTCTACTTGCCTCCTCATATTTTCAAAAGAAGGGTAATAAGATAAATGCTTTTAAAATATGGAATTGTTTTTTATACATATTGACACATATTTATAAATTTTATTTTGTTTGTGGAAGGTGATGCTCATTCCTTGGGCTCAAAGAATAGAATACAAATTTGCTTGTATTGAGAGTCCTTATAATTTGTAGCAAAGACATCCCTGGGAGTCCTTCTTTGAACGGATTTGTTCGGTAAATCCCAGGGTCTTCTCCAACCTGCTTCCACCGATCTTAGACAAATCTCTTAAAACCTTGATTTCCTTATTATAAAAAGAATGGAATAATAGTAATCTATACTTCATGGGGTAGTTGGTCTCAACTACAGAGATTTTGAGAAGTGATCATTAAGTTTGTGAATTTCACTCACTCTGACTTTGGCCATTTTACAGCATTTTGTTTCTTTCACCAAAAGCGCGGTGAGAAAAAGTAAAGTAACAGTTTGTTTCCTTTAATTTATCCATAGATTGAACTCATTCAGATTCTACTTGTGTCTCATTAGAGATGGGTGCCAAGTGTTGATGACAGTGAATAGTGATATCTTGTAAATATAATAATGAATTTGTGTTGCCACTATATTTACTTAATAAACAGCATCAATCAAAGGACAATTTTATAAACAAAGGCTTTACAAAATTCAATAAGCCACAGATATAAGATAAAAAGAAAAGAAGAAGCTTAATCAATAGTGGGAGGAATTAAATAGTAAATAGAACTGCCTGCTGATTGGGGCACCTTCCTGGGTGCCTCTGATGGAGCCACTTTTATACCCCCAAACGATGAAATAATTAATGTTCTTCTAAGATCCCTTCCATAATGATGTTTTCCTGATTTTTCAAAGAGTCTAATGGAATTCTGCAAACTTTCAGAGTTTTTAACTTGAAATCTTCCTCTATCTCCAAGTTTTCTTTGTGGTTGCAAAATGATTGGTTCCTTAAACAATGCGTGCACATCATTTAGGAAGACAATGTCCTGAGAGTTACATACATTATCTATTCCTAATACCTAAGGAATATTCTGAACAAAACAGGTAACTCCTCACATGCCAGTGAGGAGTCCGACCATTTGTATTCTGTGCTACTCATTGCTCCTTCCAAGGGAACTTAAATAAGTTTGTCAAGCAGCTTGTGGGTACAACTATTTTTTTTTAATTTTTATTTATTTCTTTTTTATTTCTTTTCAGTGTTCCAGAATTCATTGTTTAGGATGCAACTATTTTTTAAGAGATTTTGGTGAAAAGCCTGAAAATTATATGATATGAAGTTAAAGAAAAATCGAAATATTTAAATAGAATTTTACTGTTTTCCTAGTATTTGTCCCCATGTTGTCCCATTTAACCCTCACAACCACCATAAGGTGTATTATCCCCCATTTTATGCACAAAGAAGTTGAGGATTCAAGAACTTGCCTTATCCAGGAGAGTGGAAGCCTATTAGGGAAGTTTGGGACTCAAATACCAAATTCCATGCACTTTCCACTACAGCACGTTAACTCTTAGAAACGAGCTCCACTTTTGCTCCTACTATTCATTACCGATGTCAGTCAGTCCCCAATCCTAGTGAACCAGAAAAGGTCAAGTAAATATGTTGTCTCTGCTTATTAACAATAGGGTTCTGACCTCCAGATTCAGTGGTAACGAGGCCGTATAGCAGACAGAGAGTGTCCTCTATAATTGGACAGTACAAGACGGGAATTCTGGCTCTGATGCTTAGTTGGGCAAGTTACCTAACATCTTCACAGCTCAGTTTCCTCATCTGTACAATGGGGGTAACAATATCACCTATTTTATACATTTGTTGTGAGGATTAAACAGGGTTAAATACAAAAAGCACTTAGCACATAGTAAGCACTATGTAAGTAAACATTAGTTTAAAATAAATAGATTTGTGGGGCTATATGGTCCCCTTTGCTGACTAAAGGAATCCATCAGGCTTAAAACTTTGCCCATCCAGCAGAGGGAACAAATTAAATATACATGAAAATGCCATGGTCAGTCACATCTCTAACACCAAAAACACGTCTGGTAAATAGTACTGAGTATTAGAAAGTAGAGAGTATAAATTATATGGAAATAAAAATATGTATAAACTTTAGTACATGCAATTTGAATTTAAATATATGATCTCTAAGACTCCAGCCAAAAAATTCTATGACCCTGATAATTTGGTACTAGTTACTTGAAATAATGAGTTTACCGAAGGGAATTACTTAGTTATCTCACTATTTTCCCTTTTAATCTCTTAACATATACTGAGTCTAGTCAAGGCACACACAGAATGTCCACATAAGGCCCATCACTTGGGGATTAACTGTTCACTCCTGTCTGCAGAAATATAAAGGCCACCCCAGGCCACCAACTTAATTATATCCAGGATGCTCACCAGAGGCGAAAAGCCTCCTAGAACTGTTTTTCAATCATCATCTCTCCAACTGAGCTGGACCAGTGACACTAAAACCAGCAATTAAAAGCCTCAAGTTTAAAAATATATTCAGTTTCCCAAGTCCCCAAATGCCAAAGGTTAAGTGAATTATGTGGAGATAATTCGCCAAGGTCCCGAGGGAGGGTTCTGCTAACTTCAGATTGCTGGCCTTTCAGTCTTATTTTTCCCTTCCCAACTGATAGGCTTCTCTCAGTGGTGCTGCCAGTGTAAAGAGCAGAAAAATAAGAAAAGTTGCAGATGAGAAAATAAAAAACTTTCAATATGTTTTCTTGGGGGAAGCCATGTGATCAGCGCACTTAGCATTTTTGGAATACTGAAGGTTTTTTTCCTTCAGCTATTTGCGAGAATAAATGTGAGTAAATTTACACTCACCTCCTAATAAAAATACCCAAGATCTTTACTGTGTTGCTTTCTACTTAAATTGGAGTGTGTCACTGGGCATCTTACTGTGGGAGACCATAATGGGACCCGCAACTCTCCTCCAGGCTGAATTAGAACCACCCATTACACCTCAAGTTGTGTGGTAACACCTCCACAGTGTTTCCAATTAACTTTGTAAGTTTTTAATCAGTGACAAATGCATCTTTGTAAATTCAATTTACCTTTTATTGCACCGCTATAAACCGTCTTGCAGCATTCCGGTACTTTGTGCACATTTTACTTGCTACTGACATAAGACAGCTGTTGGACCTACAACAAAGGCTAAGCTTTATGAGTTACCTGAATTAGGATGTAGGTGAAGTAATTAAACCCCAAAGAGAAAGAGGGGGGAAACAGATAGCCCTTCACCATCCACACACACCGATACACAGGCAGGAGCTCCTGAAGGAACTCAGAAGCTGAAACATTTGAGATTAAATCCCCAGAAACTCCCTCCTTTTATTGTGAATTTTAACTCCTTATGTGGAAAGAGGTGCATAAGTGAAACGCTCGGGCACATTTTATTAATAAATCTATACTGCTATTTGTTTCTTCTTTAATCAGATTCAAATGTGTCCTGTTAAAGAGCCATGGGTGATTAGATCATAAATCTGAACGACCTTGAAGATGATGAAGGAAATGCTTCTCTGTAAAGCCATCATCATGCTGCCAGCTTCATCATTTACACATTTTTACAGGTGCAGAGAAAATGTTTAATTTCAAATAGCTTGCAAGAATCACTCAGAATAAGATATTACTTTATAAGCTCTACAGATAAGAAAGCAAATGAACTAACTGCACTGCTTAAAAATATGCATTTTTTGTTTCTGTTTTTGCTCCTAAAATGAGAAAATGGCAAAAAAAAAAAAAATAGGGGAAGGATTAGTATAATTACTTGACCTTAAATAGAGCTACTCTAGGATTCCAACTTAGGTTTTGTTATGTTTGAATATTACTAACGACACATTAACTCACTGCCCCTTGCTGCAAATTATTAACTAATTGTGAGTAATACGGTCATGAGACCTATCTTTTGTTACATATTTAATCAAAAGTCTGCATTTTTATAAAGGCAGCAGATTTATGGATGACATTTATGGTTTTCTCCTTAAGTACTGAAGAATTCCTTTGTCTTATTTTTAGATTTATCACTCAACCATGAGACATTTGACATTCAAGATGTAGATCTGCATCTTGCTATTATCACATTGAAAATACTGTAAATGTTGTAATTTGTCAGAAGTTTTTAGACACTGACATTATTCCAATTCACTGATTCATTTATTCATCAATTCATTTTTTCATTAAGTGCCTAATATCTACCTAGAATAAATAGTGACTGAAAATGTGGCCCTTCCCCCTGCAGATCAAGGATTATAAATTCAAGAAAAATTTCAGACCTATATTCACTTATGTGTTGTTTATTTCCGATGTTTATTTAGACTTGATTTGCTTTTCAGATGTTTTCAAAAATCAGCCATGACCTAAAATTTCTCATTGAATCTGTATGTTGTTACCATTTCTAAACCATGGGCTTGGCTTTCTTTGACCTTTTCTGAAGGGCATACTCTTTAAATACGGTTGTGATTCTTCTGTATCATAGATGCTTTTGATAGCTTATGAGTTCTTCATAATACATATACAAACTGGTCAAAATACAGCTTTGATTTCATGGTCCTATTTTTTCCCGTTCTTTATTACTTGCATTAAAGAAATAGCAAAACGCTTGACAGGTTACTATATAGCTGCTTTAGAATCTAGGAATTAGACATGAAAAGCACCCTTTTAAATTGCTGCAAACTGATCATTAGTTTCTCACCATTTCTTCTGGGTGCTCAAAAATATATAGCCAGATATAGAAGAGGAGTTTCAACAGATGCTATGGAGTTTATGTTCTTTACCCCACAACATGGGCTTCACCTAGTCAAAGTAACCCTCCAAGAGGAGAGCCGGGGACAAAAGGACCCAGGGCCCTGGCACAGCAGTCATTAGATGGGGAGGCCTTCAGGGGTTACTAAGCCTTCCCCATCCTCAGTCCTTGGCCTACTGCTCACAGAATCAGCCCCGGGATATTCAAAGGGGTGGAGAGAGAGAGCGATATGGCTTCGAAGCTGCCACTTGTTGAGAGTCTGAAATATGCAGGCGTGGAGTTTGTCACAACCACCCCACATGGCGGATGGGGAAGCAGAGGCTTAGGAATCAATCCAGAGCTAACAAAACCTTGGAGCTGGGATGCTTACCCATGTTGGCTGTGAATTTCTCGGGTCTGGATGGTCCCGCAGACAGTATCTTAACCACTACACCCCTTCAGGTGCCAAAATGTCATACTGTCTCTGAAGCCCAAATCCTCATTCTTTAAATTTTTAAATCCATGAATTATATCTTGAATAACAAAATTTACATACCCGAAACCCATCCTAATGTGAAAACTAAATAATTATTGCTATATTTCAATGCTGTTTCCTTTCACTTTGTGCTGCCAAGCTATGTCTGATGGAGGCGCTGTTGTACATAGACATTGAAATTAAAGATCCCCTCTAGAATAGCAGAATCTGCCCTATTTTATTGCAAAACAGGCCTCTATTTTCAAAAAGTAGACTAATTGTCCTGCCCCCCCACTGGATTGTTTCCATTTTAAACCATCTTAGAGCCAAAGCCACTTTACCATAATTTATGTTTAGCTTTTTAAAGATTTTATTTATTTTTTTGACAGAGAGAGAGAGATCACAAGTAGACAGGCAGGCAGAGGGAGAGGCAGAAGCAGGCTCCCTGCTGAGCAGAGAGCCCGATGTGGGGCTCCATTCTAGGACTCTGAGATCATGACCTGAGCCGAAGGCAGCAGCTTAACCCACTGAGCCACCCAGGCACCCCTATGGTTAGCTTTTTAAAGAAAAGCCTTCTAATGTCTCTTGCATACAAAGGATTTTAGAGTATTGTATGTGATATGCAAACCATTTTCATTAAAATTAATCTAAGATAAGATTTGCATGTATTCCCTATTATTTGGTGATATAAAACTCCAGCTCTTAAAGTAATTAATTAGGGATCATTGGAAATTACCATTTTGGATCCTAGTCAGAGAACATTTTAAAGATCAATGGACATCGGAGGCTTCCAAACTCCACATTCCACATTACACCCTCTCCACACCCAAAAGAAAGAAAGATTAAAAACAAATTCCTCGGGTATTGTCAGTTTTTCTCAGGCATTCTTAGCACACTCATACGCGGGACCAGCCGCAACAGCTCAATCAATAGGGAAGAGTAATGTAATCATTGCCACCGTGTTTTCTGTAATTCCTCATTGCGGTAGCAACAGCATTTCAATAGTATTCAGAGGGACTATTTATGGTGCTTAAGGTAAGAGGTTTCTGCCATGTGTAGAATAACAAAAAATTCAGCACTAATATTTAACCCTTAGTGAGGAAAATTCTTGCCTTAAGTTATCTGAGCCAAACAATAGTCACAGGACACTGAACCACAAGGCTTTTGAGTAGGCAAAAGAGTACGTGGCGACCATTGATTAATCGAGGACCAGTTGAATACCCCATGGTATACTTACACAATAAAAGATTACACAGTTGTTAAAGAAAAAAATGAGGACACTCACTACATACTCATATGAAAAGCTCTCCAAAGTATTTCGTTGAGTGCACAACGCATAACACAAGATAGTGTATATAGGAGGCTATCGTTTATGTATAAAAGGAGAAAAATTAAGGATACACATTTATATTTACCTCTCTATGCATAAGGAAATGGAAAGCTGTATGTAAAAGAAGTAACATTTTTATCTGGGTGTATGTGTAGTGGGACGGGGGAACTGGGGCATTTGGGAGACATGAATGAGTAGATGTTTATATATATTCATATATATAATTTTTAAACATGTGAATGTATTGCTTATTTGGTCAATGAAAAGTTAGGTGATGTATGTAGTATCATCAGGGAACTAATTTAATAAATATGGTACATTCATAGAATAGAATATTATGTGGCCATGAAACAAAATAAGGAAGCTTTTTATCTACCTAGTTTAGAAAGATCTCTCAGATGTGTGACTGTGTTGAAAGAAAATCATGTACAGAATAATGTCCTTAATATGCTACCATTTTTGTGGAAGGAGGAGAAGTATCTGCTTGCATGTGATTAGTTAGCTCTGAAAGTACACACAGGAAATGAATAGTAGTGATTCCTTGTGTCAAGGGAAACAACTGTGTGGTGGGGCTTGTGGTTGGAAGGGAGACTCTTCATTGAATAGCCTTTTTATGCTTTTCTCTTAACCACTTGAATGTATTATCTTTTTATAAAAAAAAATTCAAGCATTTAATTTTTTAAAATAGTATTTAGCTATAATGACTGCTTTTTTCCTAAAGAAAAAAAGGATGAGTGAATAAATTGATCTTGGAATTAGAGAAAGGAAGAAAACCAAGCTCTAATTTATCAAACTACCTCATTTGTCAAACTACTAATCCAACTACCATCAAAGTACTAATATTTCTCCTCACTTCGCTCTATACTAATTTGACTGGAGTGTACTGTCTTCGATTCAAACATAGCTTAATAAAATTAACTGGATTCATTTTTTTCTAGACATGCAAATAAATGTCAGGTTTGTCTCCCAACCACCACACCTCCCACTCCAGGAAGGGAAGACTAAATGGATTGAGACTGTGTAATTTAAATTTTACCTGGCTCATTATCACTTTCAAATAATTTATGCATTTTAAGCAGCTGCTTTTCTCCTCCTTATGTGTCAGTCATGCAAATTAACAACACCTCAATGAAACTGGCCTATAATAAATCAATTTGTAAACTAAGTATATCACAGGGTTATCTTTCCCTGTGCAGATTTTAACAGCTGTAAAGCACCCGCACTTCCAGTTGGAAAGTAGTGGAAAGATCATGAGCTTATTGTTAAACAAATCTAGGGTTTAATCTTGACTCTGACATTTAGAAACTGCATATCCTTGGATAAATCATTTAATATCTTTAATCCTCAGTCTTTCTTATAAGTAAAATGGGAATGAGAATGCCTATTCACAGGGCCATCATTTAAAAAGACATATTAAATTGTTGAGTAGAGGGGCGCCTGGGTGGCTCAGTCGTTAAGTGTCTGCCTTCAGCTCAGGTCATGATCCCAGAGTCCTGGGATCCAGCCCTGCATCAGGCTCCCTGCTCAACAGGAAGCCTGCTTTTCCCTCTCCCACTTCCCCTGCTTGTGTTCCCTCCCTTACTGTCTCTTTCTCTAGCAAATAAATAAATAATCTTAAAAAAAAAATTGTTGCGTAGAATGCCTGTTATGAGAGTGGCCAATAGTCCTGGTTTGCCTGGAACTCTTTCCTTTAGCATTGCATCCTAGTCCTACATCCTGGGAAACCCCTCAGTCTGGGGCAGATTGGAACAGCTGGTCACCCTATCCAGTGGAAAAAGGAATATTTAATGTGAATTAAAACTTGGGTGCACAGACTAGGGAAGGCAGTTGCATCCATTGTAGGTTGTTTTATTTCTTGGGGGACTTCTGTGAGGAGGATACAAAAAGTCCATTCTGAAACCTTTAGACAACAGAAGCACAAGATAAGTGGGTTCATTACCTATTAAGCCAGCTCTTTCTTAGCTCTAAAAGTCTATTTTAGGAATAGTGAGAAATGCTCAACTTCTAGGAAAATGTTTGACCACCACCAAAAGGAGATGAAAAAGCTCCATGTCCCTTGTTTCGTCAGCCCCTCGGATGCTGTGCGCATTCAGCAAGCATTATCTACTGTGCTGAGAACTTTCTGCTGGATAGAAACAATGTGAATAAGACCAGCCCATGCCCTCCACCCACATAGGACCAAGTAAGAGTTACTCTTGCCTACCAGAATCTGATAAATCTCTGGCAAGAATTTGGTTACAAGGGTCTGAAGGTTGGGTAAAATATGAATGGAGAGTAGATGGCAACAGCCTGAATGGAAGGGAGAATGCTTGTGGTCTAGAATCCTAGGGCAGACAGACTACAGAGAGAGGTCACGAGGTTTGGTGAGAGCAGATAATAAATATTCCAGAGAGCTATTTTACTAGGGTCATTGAAATACCACCCAGACTACCAAGTGGGGAAGAAAATGGAGGCCTGGTGTCAGAGAGAGGAAAACCAGAAGTGGAACCAAAGCAGGGCCAAGGAAAGCTTTCTTTAGAAAAGAGGGGACATGTTTGCAAAAGTGATCATGTTTGCAAATATATGACAAATTTGCAAAGGAGAACATACATAGAAAATTTCACTTTGGAAAGGAGCAGACGGTTTTCTTCTTTCCTCCCTGTGAGCATGGGAATAAAAGAAAACTTCAGAGAAGATAAGAGGTTGTAGAATTTGGGTTCCATGGTCTCAATCAACAAAATTAAACAACAGTCAATGTCACCATGCCATCCATTTTAGTTAATTATTACCTCAATATGATGACTTATCTTCATGTTTACATAACAAGGACTGTGGTGTTCAATTAACAGGATAATTAATTTAATGTCTTGGTTAACTGAAGGTTTATTGAAGGTTTCAAACAGAAATTCTACCTTGTTCCAACTTCTGTTTTTGGATTTTATAAAAATTTATTAATCTGCTCTCCTTTCCTGGTAATTAAAGCATAAAAGTGGACCTAAAGCTAGGACCTATTGGATTTCAATTTTAAAAATATTAATTATAAAAAATATGAAAAATAAATTATGAAGAGGAAAAATTTCCACATGTCCCCTCAACCCAAATCTTACTAATATTTTGAGGCCAGTAGTTCCCCCTAGTTTTTTCCTAGGCTTTTTTTTTTTTTTTTTTTTTTTTTTTTTATTGACAGACAAAGAGAACACAAGCAGGGGAAGAGGAAGACAGGGGAAAACAGACTCTCCACTAAGCAGGGAGCCCGATGTGGGACTTGATCCCAGGACCTTGGGATCATGACCTGAGCCAAACAAAGCCAGATGCTTTACCGGCTGAGCCACCCAGGCACCCCCCTTTTTAGGCATTTTTATTGTTATGGTGTTATGCAAATAATATATATCACAGTGGGTCTTTTTTCACTTAACCATAAAAAAATGAGAACTTTTTTCACATTACTACAAATTCTGACAAGAATTTGCTTACACTTATCCTTTTAATATCTGCATTCCATGATGAGACTATACCATAAATTATTTAACTACTCCTCTATTTGGACATTTGGGTTGTTTTTAATTTTTCACTATTATATATAATGCAACAGCATGCAACTTAATAAACAAGGGATTTTCCCATTTATTTAGGATTTTTTTAACTTTGATTTCCCAGGAATAAATTTTTTAACATCTTTTTATTGAGCATAGTTTACATACCATGTAATTCACTCATTTAAAGGAAACAATTATTTTCCATATATTCACAAATCTGTGCAACTATTACCACAGCAAGTTTTAGAGCATTTTTATTACCCCAAAAAGGAATCCTATACCCTTTAGCTATCACCTCCCTACTCCTCACCCAAGACCCACCTCTCACCAGCCCTAGGAAACCACTATTCCACTTTCTATCTATATAGATTTTCCTATTCTGGATGTTCCATATGAATGGAATCAGGTAATATGTGGTCTTTGGCAACTGGCTTCTTTTACTCAGCATAACGTTTTCAGGGTTCATCCATATTGTAGCGTGTATCCATATTGCTTTCCTTTTTATAGCTGAATAATACTCCCTTGTATGGATATACCACATTTTGTTTATCCATTCTTTTATTGATGGACAATTGGGTTATTTCCTCTTTGGGCTATTATGAATAATGTTGCTATAAGCATTTTTGTATCAGTTTCTGTGTGTACATATGTTTCCATTTTTCTTGGTTATATACCTAGGAATGGAATTGCTAGGTCATAGGGCTAGAGATACAAATTCCTGCTCAAAAGAGTTGAGATATTCACAAATGACAGTACAAAGGACTGATATCCAAAATCTATAAAGAACTCCTCAAACTCAATACCCAAAAAACAGATAATCACGTCAAAAAATGGGCAAAATCATGAACAGACACTTCTCCAAAGAAGACATACAAATGGCTAGCAGACACACAAAAAAATGTTCATCATCATTAGCCATCAGGGAGATTCAAATCAAAACCATATTGAGATACCACCAATTAGAATGACCAAAATTAACAAGACAGGAAAAAAGTGTTGGAGAGGATGTGGAGAAAGGGGAACCCTCTTACACTGTTGGTGGGAATGCAAGTTGGTGCAGCCACTTTGGAAAACAGTGTGAAGATTCCTTAAGAAATTAAAAATAGAGCTACCCTATGACCCTGCAATTGCACTACTGGGTATTTACCCCAAAGATACAGATATAATGAAAAGAAGGGCCATCTGTACCCCAATATTCATAGCAGCAATGGCCACAGTCACCAAACTGTGGAAGAGCCAAGATGCCCTTCAACAGACAAATGGATAAAGAAGATATGGTCCTTATATACAATGGAGTATTGTATATAAGGATGAATCAGAAAGGATGAATACCCAACTTTTGTATCAACATGGATGGGACTGCAGAAGATTATGCTGATTGAAATAAGTCAAACAGAGAGTCAATTATTATATGGTTTCACTTACTTGTGGAGCATAAGGAATAACAGAGGACATTGGGTAAAGGAAAGAAGTGAGTTGGGGGAAACTGGAGGCGGAGACAAACCATGAGAGACTACAGACTCTGAAAAACAAACTGAGGGTTTTGGAGGGGACGGGGGTGGGCGGTTAGGTGAGCCTTGTGATGGGTATTAAGGAGGGCATGTATTGCATGGAGCACTGGGTGTGGTGCATAAACAATGAATCTTGGAACACTGAAAAAATAAAATAAGTTTTTTAAAAAATTCACTATCACACCAAAAAAAAAAAAAAGAGAGAGAGAGAGAGAGAGTTGAGATACATTTAAGTCTCCTAAGATGTATCTCCAAGTTGCTTTTCAAAAGACTTTTGAATTAAATTTTTATTCTGTTCTGTTTAATTCTTGCTGTTCCTCAGCAAGTTCAGGTCAGTTCTCAGGAGCAATGATGTCAAAAAATAACAGTGTAGGACAGTGTTGTCCAATAGAAATATCATATAACTCATTTAGGTAATTTTAAATCTTCAAGTAGACACATTTTAAAAAACTAATAAGAAAAAAAAATAAAAAATAAAAAACTAATAAGAAACAGGGGATCCTGGGTCATGCAGTCAGTTAATCATCTGACTCTTGGTTTCAGCTCAGGTCATGATCTCAAGGTCATGAGCTTGAACCCCACCTTGGGCTCTGTGCTGAGCACCAAGTCTGCTTGGGTTTCTCTCTCCCTCTCCTTCTGCCCCTCCCGTTCTCTCTTTCACTTTCTCTCACTCTCAAATAAATCTTTAAAAAGTAACAAGAAGCAAGTGAAATTAATTTTAATAATATATTTTATTGAACTCAATATACCCAACATGTAGCTTTTCAAACTATAACACATATAAAAAATTATTGCTAAGATATTTTATCTTCTTTATTCACATTCAGTTTCTGAAATCTAACATGTGTTTTAGAGTTCACATCTCCATTTGAACTAGCCACATTTCAAGTGCCACGTGTGGCTTAGTGACTACCTAGGAATTTGGTTGACTCTATCTTGTTTGGAAGGTGGCAGGCACTTACTTTTTAAAACATGTCCTCGGGACGCCTGGGTGGCTCAGTTGGTTGAGCGGCTGCCTTTGGCTCAGGTCATGATCCCATCGTCCTGGGATCAAGTCCCACATCGGGCTCCTTGCTCGGCAGGGAGCCTGCTTCTCCCTCTGCCTCTGCCTGCCACTCTGTCTGCCTGTGCTCGCTCGCTCTCTCTCCAACAAATAAATAAATTAAAAAAAATAAAATAAAACATGTCCTCATTTGTGTCCCTTTGTAACCTGTCTCTTTTTAACAAAAAATGAAGCAGGAACAAAATTTAACCAACTAAAATTTCCTCCTAGATAGCGAATGGTTAACTAAGTACTTACTGCTTTCACATACCATTTCATATTTCTACTTGTTGAGTAATGAAGTGTAATGGGTGGGGGGGATAAAAAGACAACTTTAAAAGGTCTGTTCTTGGGGCACCTGGGTGGCTCAGTGGGTTAAAGCCTCTGCCTTCAACTCAGGTCATGATCCCAGGGTCCTGGGATTGAGCCTCGCATCGGGCTCTCTGCTCATCAGGGAGCCTGCTTCCTCCTCTCTCTCTGCCTGCTTCTCTGCCTACTTGTGATCTTTGTCTGTCAAATAAATAAATAAAATATTTAAAAAATTTAAAAAGGTCTACTCTTTTATTCCAGTTTACTTGAACAGACTCTGGAGCTATTTTTGTTTCTAGAATCTACATGATGTTGCCAAATGCTGAACACCAGTGCTAACATTCTCCCAAATTAGTAAATCATTTCTTATGCTGAGTCTTTAATGATGAAAGGAACAGAAAAGAAAATAAAAAGTCAAGAAATAGATTTCACTGTGTTATGCTGGTGAAAATCATGTTTTTCAATTTATTCTTTGCACAATAAAAAATATTTGATCTGAGATCCTATATAATCCCAAGGCACAACTTCCTGCCATGCATAATTCTTTTCCAAAAGCGTATCAGGTCAGAAATGAAGCAGAGAATGAGGGAAAGAAAGAGTCCGTGGTGATCTACAGCAGATTTCTTTTTTTACTGGTGCGAATCAGTTGGATAGTTATTACCACCTGGCACTGCTAATGAGCCTAGTTGGGAAAACAAAGCTGCAAACATTCCACAGCAGGCTGCACTGTGGTCCAGTTCTGGGGAGCCTTTTGGGGTCTGTTGAGCATCTGAAGATACATTTGAAGGTATTTTTGCCTATTATAAAGATTGAATTCTTCCTTCTTCAGTTTTAAAAGAAACATGTTGCTTAGAATCACCAGTTGTGATTCATCTGTGCTTCTATAAGCTAAATATTTTACTGTATTCATAAAATAACTTTTATAGGTTAAATATATCTTACGCATTAAGAGCAATTTATTTTAATTTTCTCGGAGGAAGTAGACCGTCTCCTCCAAGAAAGTATTTCCACGACTAAATCAAATGGCCTCAAAGCAACTTAAGTAAAGAGACAATATAGTGCAGTCATTCAGAGCAGGAAGTCAGAGTCCTAGATTCAAATGTGAGCTCCACTTATCATCCAAGTTATTTTTCTGTGTATAAGATCCTTCTCTGAAAAAAGGAATAATGACAGCTATTATTAAGTTCAAGTGAGATAATGCATATATGGTACTTAACAGAATGCCCATTGCTTCTCTTTATTGTGGGTTTTGGTGGGGGGTGGGGGTTGTTATTATTATTACATACATCTTATGGATTCCAAGATATCACAGCATAGAGAATAGCAAATACAAAGTCCAGGGAATAGCAAAGAATCAAGCACCAATTATTATACAACACAACTACTATGCTGTATCAGAAGAAAGCATGGCTAGCCCCTATGTTGTGAAAACTAGGGAAAAGAGGACTGGAGCAATGGAAAAAGGAAGCAGTGGGGGAAAATGAACTTGTTTATCAAGAAGATGCTTTACTCTCACACTCCATGTTGTTAACTAATTCACTACATATTTATTGAGCACTAACTATATGTAAAATACTGTGGTTGGTATTGGGGTTAAAAAGATGTCACCTGGGACGCCTGGATGGCTCAGTTGGTTGGACGACTGCCTTCGGCTCAGGTCATGATCCCGGAGACCCGGAATTGAGTCCCGCATCGGGCTCCCAGCTCCACGAGGAGTCTGCTTCTCCCTCTGACCTTCTCCTCACTCATGCTCTCTCACTGCCTCTCTCTCAAATAAATAAATAAAATTTAAAAAAAAAAAGATGTCACCTGCCTTCAGTAATCTTAAAGTCCGAAAAAGTGTTCTCTTTATTACCATATGTACTACCTTGCCTTGTAGTTCTTGGGTTACTTGTCAACCTTGGCCTCTTAATTATGAGCAGCAATGCTTTCTGATTCACATCTGTACCTCTGCATTGTGCACAGTAGCTGGCTCGTAATAGCCACTCAATAAACATTTGCCAAGTGACTTCGTTAGCATGAGGAATGGAATCGATCATTACTGGATTTCCAACTGTAATAGATGAGCTCTCTGAAGGCAGAGATGCATACTTGTAAATGTCTTGACTCAAAGAAAGGTGGATTTTTGAGGCTAGGTTAGCATTTACACCACTACAACAGCATCATTATTAAAATGAGAGTCACTATGCAATGTCAAATTTCAGTAAGTTTCTTTAGACACAGGTGCACAAAATACACAATTGCATTGCACTCTCATATCTAATTAAGGGAGATAAGCAATGAAAATGTCTCTCCGGTAGGTTCTTTTTCTTGAAGTTTGGAAAACCTTTTATTTTTCAATGAGAAAACTATACATAAACTTTTTATTGAACCATAAATGCTGGGATTTCTTCATTATTTTCCATTCATATTACCTTATTCCCTTCTTCTACTTAAAAAAAATAAAATTTTTATAATGAATTACACTGAAAGGAAGAAAAACAATTACACCCTATGTGTGTCCATTCTAGTTCTCATGTGGAAGTATGTGGTCAGTAAGAACAATTCATAATATTGTTGCTGTGTATTTGATAAAATTATATTTTAGGAGTGCATCCTTTCTGATGTGAAATAAACTGTATATTGAGGTATTACTAACTTTGTTAGCTTATGGAAATTTGCAGCTGATGCTTTGGTGGGGTGAGTGGAGGCAAGTTACAGATATTCCTAGTCTATTGAAGCTCGTTATAATTGGTAGTCTGGAATTAAATGCTCATCTACAGCCTAATCCAAGCATAATGGCTTTCCATTAATCTGTGATGGGTTTTTATTTCTTTATTATGAGCTAAATGTGTAAATTCAAAAGGATTAACAAAGCCATTTTGGCACGATTTAATTCTCAGGCTCCCTCTGCTGGTAGTGAAAGACAACAAATTTACAGAGAACTTATGAATGAGGGTAATATCACTATTTCCACAATTTTGCCTTTTACATTAAAGCTAAATTTATTGTTGGACACTTAAGTAATAAACCCAAATTTTTTGCTTTACAGCTGGCCAGTTTTCCCACTAAAGATTAAGCGATATTTTTGTGGTTGAATTAATTAGTCTTTTCATCACAGAAAATTGAACTATTTTGTATTAAAGTAAATATTTGGGACGCCTGGGTGGCTCAGTTGGTTAAACCGCTGCCTTCGGCTCAGGTCATGGTCCCAGCGTCCTGGGATCGAGTCCCACATCGGGCTCCTTGCTCGGCAGGGAGCCTGCTTCTCCCTCTGCCTCTGCCTGCCACTCTGTCTGCCTGTGCTCTCTCTCTCCCTCTGACAAATAAATAAAAATAAAATAAATTAAAAAAAATAAAATAAAATAAAATAAAGTAAATATTTGCCAGAGTTATACAGAGTAATTTATAACATCACTTATAGAAATGATTACCAACAGCTTTCATAAGCAGAAACGGAACACTTAATAGAGACATATTAAAGATATAGTAGCTACCCAAACTACTTTATCCTCTCCTATATAAAACCTGTACAACATAAATACACATTCCACATACCATCTAATAAAACAGTTACTTTCTGGGCCTTAATATCTCAACATAATACATAAAAGTACATGACAATTTGGAAAAAATACATTCAACCTGCAATCCTTTGAGTCTGAGTATTTGTGTATATGGTGCTGTTTTAACGTTGAAAAGCACTTTCACATTTATCATCACATTTTATCCCGAAAATCCTTGAGATGGTACAATTGTCCCTCTTTAACAGGCAAAGTAACTGAGGTCAGAGAGGTTAAACGATTGGCCCCAACTTACACACTAGTTAGTTGAAAAGAGCCTTTGGCTCTTCCAGAAAGGTCTGCAGGCCTCTTTCTCCAGAGCTATTTTATAAAAAGGCATCAAGAAAATTATTTAAATTATGTAGTTTTTTATTAACCATGTTGTCTTGAATTACCTATCCATAATTATGCTTCACAATTCCCTATTCAGATCACCTCTTAATGAACCCAAATCTTCTGAGAGCTGTAGATAATTTTCAACTAAGGGTCCTGGCAAAGAAATAGAAGAGAGAAAAGAGAACTTTCAAAGTAGGGGCCATTTAGCATTCTCCACTCTACTGGTTCAAGAAGGGTGATCTGTGTTCTTATGACCGAGTCCCAAGATCATTTGGGAAGTGATAAGAGTTATGCGGCTGTACAGAAATGTAACCTGGGTTCTAACTGGGTCAACTTCAAGATAAAAACAAATGAATACTCCAGTTCCCAGGAGTCACCCAGGCCTATAAGGCAGAGTCTTTCAAAACCAAATCACGAACTTAGCTTTTTTTTTCCATGCATAAGTGAACAATCTTTTAGCAAAATTTAATGACAGAGTTGAGGCCAAAGATTTTGGTCTAACTAACAGTCCTCAGTGAAATAGGTTTGATGGTTTCAGTTGAGTGCATATTATGAAAGCACTCTGGCACAATTGATAGGATGTTCATGAGGAGGTAATATACAGATCCACAGATTAAATTACTTTTCACCCCAAGAGATATTTATAGGGGCGATTTATCAAGGTTACAGAGAACAGCGGTGACATGACAGTGGAATGCTCCACCTAAGTTTATATGCTGGAACATAAAGACACCTGCAATTTTATCCTTGTTAACTACCACAATTGACAACTTTTCATTTAAAAAAATGTTTTGATACGAAAGTCAGTACTAAAGATTTACACTTGTTCTTTGAGTTGAATAAAAATGCAAAAATATCTATTTTATTTTAGAAAATATCCTACCTGCGTCTTTAAAAAGATACGTAAAAGTACTGTTTCCACAGCAAAAAAAAAAGTCAATTTATATTATTATAGAATAGATGCTAGTTATATCTTAAAATAAGAAATAAAGGCCAGAAATATGAAATTATTATGTTTTTACAGCCATAAAATCCATTCGATTTCAAATATATATATATATATATATATATATATATATATATATATATCTGAATATAAATATTACCAAGCATTTTGCCTCTAGGAAAGCCTACCATGAAATCACCTCAATTTCAACTACATTTCAATGTTGGGTAACACAGATAGATAGAATTGTCATCTTCTACCTCACAAATTCTACTTCAATATCTCTTAATTGGAATGAAATCCATTCCACCTGACCTTTAGATGCACACATGTACAAAATTGTCTTATTTCCTGGATCTTGTCAACAATTGAGAAAATAGACCTGTGCTTTCAAAAGTATAGTAACACTTCAACATTATCTCATTCACCTGATTACTTCATTCTTCAGAATACGGCAACTAAGGAAACAAGAAAACAAAAAAAAAACCTAAGAAATAAAAATAAATCAGGCCAAAGTTCATCCACTTTATTTATGAGAAAGTTACTTGGCAACTCTTTTATAGTCTATTTCCTCTTATTTTTATATATGTTCCAACAAGCTTGGTTACCTGGGAAGAAAAATATTGCTAGAAGTGGGCATATTGACATTAAGAACAGCATTTTATGTATACCAGATACAAATCAACTGACCACTTATGTCCAGAGAAAGGAAGAACTGTAAAATTGTAAAACACACCCACATATACACAAATTCATGTCTAGTCAATCATAATACCAGAGAGAGGATTGAAATGTACCCTTTCTAGTGCATTATGAGCTAAAGAGCCTACGTTGCCTGCTAACTCTACCATGTGGCTTGGATGGGGCTATCACAAACCCAGAGAGAGAGTGAGAGAGAGAGAGACACCCCTGAGAAGATTTACTCCAGGGAAGGGAGTCAAGTCTCTTCCTGTACTCGAGATTGCAAACCTAAATTCAAAGGCCCAGCCAGAGTTTGTAACCAGCATCCTCTTATCCAAGCAATGCCTCTTGCATAGCTTCTAATGCAAGTTCTTCTGCTCTACTTGTACTTTGACCCAGGAAGACTGTGTCCCCACCCCTCCTGGGCAGCATCCTGCAGAGGTGGGAGTGAAGGAAGAGTTTCTCCTTTTGATATTGGAGCAGTCTGACAAGAGCAAGAAATGGAGACTCAGGTTATAAGCTTGGTGACCAGTTGTCCTCCCAAAGTGATAAATCATGGTTAAAACAGCCAAATCAAATACTTCCTGTCAATCAACCTTTCAATACTGTATAGTCCCATTTTTCTCTATATAAGTATAAACTTGATTTGATGAAGTCATGGTTCCTGTGTTTCTTTGATTCTCTCTTGAAACGTTGAGCCCAACAAAAATGGGAATATTCTACAAAGACAGTGTCCTGAGAGAAATTTCTAATTTTGAATGGATATCTTTGAGAATCTTTAAGCAAACATTTGAAAATGTTTAGAGAATTTAGAGCATCTCAAAGTGACCATTCGAAACCAGGTCTCAACCTTCTTAATGAAGATCCTGTGCTGCAAGTCCTTGAACTTTTAGTACCTGCTGATTAGAAAGCTGAAGAGTGATGACAAACCACTGCCAGGTTAACAATTAATTGAATTTTAAATTAATCTGCATTTAATCAATCATAACATCTCCTATATTTAGAAGGTGGCAATACAAATAGGTAAGAGACAAAACGTCAAAAATCCATTCACACACCTTTCACAATAACTCTAAGGGCTCTTCAAACTAGGACCCACATGTTGGAAACTACTTCTTTAGAATAATTAAACTTATGAAAATATTAAGTAACTGAAGGAACGTCTGACCATTTTGAACGTGGGCAGGTTATAATTTGGCAAGAATCTGAAAAAAATAGATCAAATTAAGTGTCCTCCCTTTTTTTAGATCAGTGCATTTTGAATATGAGTAGGATAAAGAAACAGAAAAAAATGAATACTTGACTGGCATTGAGACCAAAGTGCATTACAGTTTAACACAGGAAGGGATGTCAATAAAAACCTATCCTTGTGTGAGAAAAATATTTGTTTGTTTGTTTTTTTCCTTTTTATCTTTTATTCTAGGGGGGGAAAGAGCCAGAAACTTTTAGGATGACTAAGTAGTATAATCTTGTAGTGGCTAAGCACCCAGTTTTCAGCACCAAATAAACTGAATTTAACTGTGGGTCTCAGCCCTAACCAGCTATAGGATCTTGAGCTTCTTCACACCTACGATTCATGTGTAAAGTAAGAATAGTACTACATTGGAGGAAATGGTGATAAAGGTTGAACGAAGTAACTATAAACTACTTGGTACATAGCAATATCTCAAAAAATGGTGGCCATTATTATTCTTGGGAAATTTTACCTGTAAATAGATACACGAGTGAGCTGTATTTTTAGAAAGCTATTTCTTTTTTTTAGTATACATAAAGAACAAACTGCAAACAGATCCTAAAGCTAGAGATCCGAAATGCAAAGAGAGTGTAGATAGGTAGGTATCCTTACTCTACTTAAGTCAACTCCAGGAGATGAGTGAAGGAGAGAAGGAATTTTTAGCACTGTTTATTTTGTGCTTGGGCTCTTTGCTAAGACCACAGTTATACTAAATGATGTCTACACAGTTGGAATTATGGGGACCACTTGCAGAAGAATTAAAAAATTCTCTTGTTTAAAAAAAAAAAAAGCCCATAGACCTAAGAGAATGTCTGAGACAAGTGTAGATTATGACAGAGACATAGCTTTCAGGTCTTCTTATTGTTTGAAATTTATAGGTCTCATTTGGGAGAGGAAGCCAGGTTTCCATGTTTAAATAGGTGCATGTATCCCACTGCTGGGTTTAGAGATTGCTTATTGTCATAAAGGATCTCAGATGGGCTCATATACTGATATTGCACTCTTTCTTTAATAGAACATTAATTGCCTTCTACCACTGCTCCAAAAGAACAAGTGAAAAAAAAGTACAAATCACGAATATGTTGTGGCTCTAAGAAGACTGAATTTCCACTTCCCATTTCTGTATAAATCTGAATATTATGTATTTCTTTTACCTTGACAACAAATAGGTATAAAGATCTGTTTCTTCATATTTGGCAGGGAGAGGGGGAGGAGTTCTCAACTTAGAATTTCCTTTTTTCTCATAACTTATTAAAATACTTAGGAGCTAAACATTTAGCTTCCCTTGAAATAAGGATTGTAACATCAAGAAAGTATCTTTGGCCCTTCAGGGATTTTCTTGAAGTCTGCAGAAAATCATTCTGATAGCACCTGAAGGATCAGGAGGGGATAGTTCAATTACAGTTGGGAAGAGCTGCAAGGAAGATCCGCACATAATTCTCTCAGTGCTCATTACCTCTGACTTTCTGCCTTAGCAACTGCCATGTACTACATCAAGCGTGTAAATGTTCTATGCAGAATGTTTTTTTGTCACAGCCTTTGGGCTCCTGGGGCACAGCCAGGCCTAAAAGAAAGTTAGCATAAGACATTTGGGACCCAGTTCCCTAACTTTTCAAAATATTGAGGTTTTAATCATAAAATGTGAATAAAATGATGAATAAAAATATCTAAACATACTACATAACAATTAGTCGGGTAAATCAGACAGCAGTTCTATGAAGGATATAAATACTTCAACCACTTTCATCTGGGTTGGTATGATGGGTTGTTCCCCAGCATAAGGTTTAAGAATTCATACAGTCACCCATCAAGTTAAGCCCACATATCCTAGTCTCTCTCTGCTTTCCTGAAGACCTATAAGGTCTAGGCATTGTTCTAGCAAATTCTGTTTCCTCTTCAGGCTCCTAATCTTCCTTAAGTCCACTCCAGAAGTATTTTCCATAAGCACTTATTGAGCTTCTACTGCATGCCAGGCACTAAGTATACATACGTATGTAGTCCCTGCCGTTGGGTAGGTTACAACGTATGGGAGCGACCAAAGATAAACAAGTGAATACACAACTACAGATTGTGGTCCATGCTGTGAAGGAAAAAGTAGGAAGCAGTGACAAACCAAGAGGTCCTCTCTGGGGTAACATTCAAGCTACAGTCTGTAAGATGAGAAGCACCCAGAGCTTTCCAGGAAGTAGGAATAGTAGAAATGTGCTAAAGGGTTCCTGGGTGTTCCCAGAACCCACAGAAGGCCAGTGTGGCTGAGGCAAAGCAGGTGAGGAGCAGGGTGGAGGCAAGCTTGTTGGACAGGGGCTGGGGCTAGACCATGCAAGGCTTATTAATTTGGGTTTTCTGAAGTGTAATGAGAAGCCTTTGAAAGGTCTTAAGCAAGGGAGTGACATGTGTTTAAAAGACCTCAGTCTAGGGGAGCCTGGGTAGTTCAGTAGGTTCAGCATCTGCCTTCACCTCAGGTCATGATCTCAGGGTTGTGAGATGGAGGCCCTCGTCTCCCCACTCAGTGGGAGTCTGCTTCTCCCTCTCCCCTCCCCCCAACCCATGTGCTCACTCTCTCTCTCAAATAAATAAATGAAATCTTTAAAATAGGAAAGACCTGTCTCCAATTGGCTGTATGCTAAATGGACTGAATGCTAATACGAGAAGTGGAAAGACAAGTGAGGAGGCATTTGCAATTATCCATGTTTTTGGAGCAACTCTCTTCATTTTGACTTCAAGAAAATCTATAAATGCAGATGGAGGATAAACTCCAAGACAAGTAAGCACTGTGCTGCTAACCAAACTCTGTGTAATATTTATTTTTTTAAGATTTTATTTATTTATTTGACAGACAAAGATCACAAGTAGGCAGAGAGGAGGGCAGAGAGAGGAGGAAGCAGGCTCCCCAAGGAGCAGAGAGCCCAATTCGGGGCTCGATCCCAGGACCCTGGGATCATGACCTGAGTTGAAGGCAGAGGCTTTAACCCACTGAGCCACCCAGGCGCCCCGTCTGTGTAATATTTATAAACTGTATCCAACTTGTTTATTTCCTGAGCATCAGATTTTCTGGAGAAAATTGCTGATCTTAAAGAGTTATACAAAATGAGAAAATTAACAAATGTGAAACACCAACATCATGCCTAGCAGAGAGTAGGTGTTCAAAAAATTGTATTGTTATCATTTTCCAAAAAATGATACCTTCTTATGACCCACAAATTCTCCATTTTTTTTCAAAGATTTTATTCATCCATTTGACAGAGAGAGGGAGAGAGCACAAGTAGGGGAGCTACAGAGAGGGAGAAGCAAACTCCCACTGAGCAGTGAGGCCGATGCGGACCTCAATCGTAGGACCCTGAGATCATGACCTGTGCTGAAGGCAGACACTCAACTGACTGAGCCACCCAGATGCCCTAAATTCTCCATTTTTAAAAATCATCAATATTTACATTTATAAACTTGTTAGGACATAGAAATTACCATATTTGAATGGGTCCCTATCTTCATTTTTGCTTTTTCTGTTACATCTTGGAGTAGAGGCTGATTTGAAAGAAAATGAATGGTCTATTTAATATTTGAAAATCAACCAAGTCCTTAAAAATTTGAAGTATGTTCAATGCCATCCTAGTAGCAGTTTATTTCTTGTTTACATGTAAGATACATTGACATTCTCATCTTTGTATCTATACAAATGGAGAAAAAATATTTCAAATGTGAATTTGTATCCTATTTGAAATTCAATTTCCAGTTTTAATTATTCACTAAATCTGAATTGTGTTTTATAAGTCAGTGTTTGTCATTTAATAACAGTATATTTGAACTTTACATAATGAAATTGTAAATTAAATATTAGGAGCCAAGTAATATTTTTACTCACTAATATTTATAATTAAGATACTGGTGTGTCTACTTTCTTACAGCATACACAAAAATAAACTCAGAATGGATTAAAGACCTAAATATGAGATCTGAAACCATAAAAATCCTAGAGAAGACACAGACTGTAATTTCTCTGACACCAGTCTTAGCAACAGCTTTCTAGACATGTCTCCGGAGGCAAAAGAAACAAAAGCAAAAATAAACTACAGCAAAATAAAAATCTTCTGCACAGCAAAGGAAACAATGATACTGAATTGGGGGAACATAGTTGCAAATGACATACCCGACACAGGGTTAGTATCCAAAATATATAAAGAACTTATACAACTCAACACCAAAAAAGCAAATAATCCTATTTAAAAATGAACAGAAGACATGAACAAACATTTCTCCAAAGAAGACATCCAAATGGCCAAGAGACACATGCAGAGATTTTCAAAATCATTCATCACTAGGGAAATGTAAGTCAAAACCACCATGAGATCTCACCTCACACCAGTCAGAATGGCTAACATCATAAACACAAGAAACAAAAAGTGTTGGTGAAGAAGTGGAGAAAAAGGAACTCTGCTGCCATGTTGCAAACTGGTCCAACCACTGTAGTTCTTCAAAATTAAGAGTAGAATCACTGTATGATCCAGTTATTGCACTACTGGGTATTTACCCAAAAAACATGAAAAGACTAATTCAAAAAGATACATGCATCCTGATGTTTATTGCACCACCATCTACAATAGCCAAATTATGGAAGTAGCCCAAGTGTCCACTGATAGATGAATGGATAAAGATGTAGTGTGTATATATATATATATATATATATATATATATATATATATTCCATTCGAATATGTTCCATTATATATACATGTACATATATACAATATGTAATGGAATATTATTCAGCCATAAAAAAGAATGAAATCATGCCATTCGCAACAACATGAATGGACCTACAGAATTAATACTGAATGAATGAAGTCAGTCAGAGAAAGACAAATACCATATGATTTTACTCATACGTGAAATTTAAGAAACAAAACAAACAAACAAAGAAAAATAAACCAAAAAATGGACTCGTAACTATAGAGAACAAACTGATGGTTACCAGAGAGGAAGTGGGTGACAGGATGGATAAAATATATAAAGGGGACTAAGAATTAAGACTAAGAGCACTGAGTAATGTATGGAATTGTTGCATCACTGTATTGTATGTCTGAACCTAATACAACACTGTATGTTAACTATCCTAGAATTAAAATTTTTAAAATAAATGAAATACAACAAGCTTAGTGCCAAAAAGAGATATATGTGTTTCTGTATCCATAAATGACTATTCTTTACAATAAAGAAATATAAACAGTATTCTGACTAACATTCTCCATGTTCTTTCTTAGTGCTTTAATCCATGTTCAATTTTTAGCTATATATACAGAAAGGTATTTGACCTGATATTGCGGGGGGGTGAAATTATGGATTTGAGAATATTGGAAGAACATCTGGAAAGCCCCCCAAAGTGGATTATGACCCAGTCATAAGATAAAGTCAGAAGAACCTGCAGCCACACAGGGCCCTAACTTGACAACACCCAATCTTTAGACTTTTCTCTGTGTCTTTTCACCCTCAACTGACCCACCTGCAAAAAGAAAGGCCAATTCATAATTGGGTAGATGTTTTAATCCAGGGCCAATAGAACCCTCTATAAATAATACGTTATTAGATTGATAGAATAGGAGTCAGATCAAGTGAAGATCTCATAATATAGAAAGATCTGGACTAAAACATTGTTGGTAAATAGTCAAGCAGATTCCTGTTCTATTCCCCAGCACTAGCATGCCTGTTTAATGAAGGGCCATGTTTCTAATGCTGACTTGAGAATCAGTATGTCTCAGGTCAGCACAGAACTCCCCTTAACATCAAATAGGGGTGACACATGGAATCGACAAACACTAAGAAAATAACCACAGCATGGTTCAATCTTTTTTGGCAAACAAGTCCAGAAAATGGAGCAGAGATACTAGTGATACATTTCCTCTGGCTCATCCCTGGAAGGGAACAGGGACTCTGTCTTTTCCCTTCTCCTTTCCTCCCAGAGAGGAATTGGCGCTTCCAGGCTATGAAATAAAAGCCATAGGCCTCACCAAGGGGCCAATGGTGAGCAGTAGTGACAATGTGAACCACAAGAAGGAGATGCAGTGTAAGAAGTAGGGATGGGAGAAGGAATCCAGAGGGAAAAGAGGGGTTCATGAAAGAGGGAAGGAGAGGGAAGTCCCACATTAACTCTTAAAAACTCTTAACCTAGGCCTGGAGAAGCTGACAAGTGATGGCAAGTGTCCCAGGTGTGCCCCGGGTAGAGGCAACAGCAGGATGAGGTCAAGATTGGGATGGATCACAGTCAGAGAAAGGAGAGAGAAAGGGAAAAGAGAAAATGCTGAGGACTGGTGAGGTGTGGCCACAGGTCCATACAGCAGTCATCAGTGCAACACAAGCTAGGGTAAGGAAAGCTGGTGGCTTTTCACATTTTTCAGGTTGGTTTTAGATGTTCACTGCTCCGTTTTTATGCTTCTCAAAGGTTGGAAACGACATGGATTGATTCTCCCTGCTCAATGTGATTTTCTCATGAAGAAAATATGGAAAAGCTTATATTTCTACCAGATTTGCGTAATTTGTTTACAAGTTTAGGATGCAGGCTATATCTCAGATTTCCAACAGTGAAGGCTGGGAATCACCTGATGCCACGTTACCGTCTCGACTGACACCGTATATCCCAGCCTCTGGTACGCACCTGGCACGCAGGAAGCTCTCGAGAAATAGCTACTGAGATGTTACTGCTTCTTAATATTAATGTCTCTAGTTTTCACAAGTGAAATAATCTTTCTATGAGGAATTTTTACCAACACATTCAGAGAACTAGAAACTTTGAAAGACTAAGCTGGTCCTGTCCATGACCACAGGACTACTGATCCAGGTCGTGAAAGAAAAGAGGGTGCCGAGGTGGCTCAGGCAGTTAAGCATCTGCCTTTGACTCACGTTATGATCCTGGGGTCCTGGGATGGAGCCTCGAATCCCTGCTCAGCGGAGAGCCTGCTTCTCCCTCTCCCCTCCCCGCGCTTGTATGCGCTCTCTCTCTCTCTCTCTCTCGTTCTGTCAAATAAATAAATATTTTTTTTAAATAAAGAAAGAAACCAGATAACAGAAAACATTGTGTCAAGAGAAAGGCTTTCTTTAATTTTTTAGCTGACTTAATTTTTACAGTAATTTTAGGTTCACAGCAAAATTGAACAGAACTCTTGTTTATTGCTGGTGGGAATGCAAAACGGTATATCCACTTTGGAGGATAATTTAGCAGATTTGTACAAAACTAAACATACTTTTACTATATGGCAATGGCACCCCTCAGTATGTCCACACAAAGACATGCACTCAGAGGTTTACAGCAGCTTTAATCACAAGCGCCAAAAGTTGGCCACAACCAAAATACCCTTCTGTAGGTGAATTGACAAGTAAACTGCGGGCCATCCGGACGGTGGCATATCATTCAGTGCTAGCAAGAAATGAGCTGTCAAGCCAGGAAAAGACATGGAGAAGACTTAAATGTATAATGCTGAGTGAAAACAGCCAATCTGAAAAGGCTACATATCGTGTGATCCCAACTACATGACATTCTGGAAAAGGCAAAAACTATAGAGGGAGTAAAAAGATCAGTCATTGGCAGGACTAGGGAGAAGGGGGCATGAATAGGCAGAGCACAGAGGCTTTTTTAGGGCAGTGAAACTACTCTATATGATACCATCATGCTGGACACATGTCGTACGTTGTCCCAGCCCATAGAGTGTACAATATCCAGAGTAAGCCCTAAGGTAAATTGTGGACTTTGGGTCATAGTGATACATCAATGTAGGATCATCAACTGTAACAAATGTGCTTCCAGGCCAGGGGTGATGATAATGAGGATCTGCGAATGTGTGGGAACAGGGAGTATATGGGAAAACTGTACCTTCTGCTTGATTTTGCTGAAAAATGTTATTTTATAAGTAGTTTGCTCACAGTGTCTTACCATTTGGTCATTGGTAACTTTGCTGAGTTCTTACTATGTGTCAGGCAGTTAATAGCTTGTCATATTTAATCCTGAACACAACTCTATAAAGTAGATATTTCATCATCATCCCTTTATAGAGGAGGAAATGAGGTTTGGAGAGACTGAGTAACTTTCCAAAGACCCCAGTGTCATAGCGGACAGAGCCTGCACTTGTCATGATGCCACGCTGTCTCAGCCACTGGTGCCCACTGGAGCCAATGCTTTGTCACAGGGACATTGTGACAGTGGGCATGACTAATAACCATGATAGGATCGGAAGACGAGTGGAAATCTGGTTTGAAGCTTTAAAGATCATATAGACTGCTGCCCAGTGAGAGATCCAAGGAGTATCTTTGCATGAGTCACTGAGCTTCCACGGTCTACGCACCAAGAGACATTCGCATGTGTGAACGTTGAGGTAACATTTGCGATGGTCTTTCTGTCAAAGAAAAGGAATCAAAAGTCTTCTGGTGGCAAAAACTTAAATAGATGCTAATGATTAATGCTCTGACTTTTTTTTTAAAAAGTGTTCTGCTTCTTCATGATGCCTAAAATAAAGTAAAATATGACTTTTTCACTTGTTCATGATTTATAGACTACCTCACACTGTGCCCTCACAGGGCATGTACAAAGGGAAGACTGAAATCATTAATAATGTAAATGACGCCCACATCTGGTTGATCCTCCCAGGTGAATGAAGCGAAAGCCTGATTTAACAGATGGACACTGCACTGTTTCCTGATGGTAAAATCACCAGATGTTTAGAGATTCCAGAAGTACAAAGGCAGAAGGAGGTGCGTTAATGATGAGGTTTCTGGCACACCTTTGAATTTTCTTACTTTTAACACTGCGTTTGCTTGCATATAGGGTCTAGGGGCGTGAGTTGTGCCATTGTTTGAATTTTAATTAAAATAGAATTTTACTCCAGAATATTTTATTCTAAAAAGAGGGAACAAAGGAAATGTTCTTATATAGCACCGCTGGACCATACCTAATGTTAGTCAAAGCTTGAAAAACATTCAGGCATTTTATTTCTCATTGATTCTCTTTTGCAAAAGCCTTGGAAAGGGCCAAATATACGAGCCCTTGTGGCAATGATTTGCCCAGTCCCTCCCTGGCTCTGCCTCCCTCCTTCTGCTACAGGGAGACTATAGCTCGTTTGCCCCAAGACTTTACTAGGTTATATCCATTATTTTTAAGCCTCTGACCCTAACAGAAAGGTGAGCCCACCATCATTCAAGAAAGGGAAAGTGTGGAAGTGGTCATACTGAGGAACTGGCATGAGGGTTTTGGAGCCAGCCGAGGCACAGGAGGGAGATTTTTTTTCCCCCCCGGTGGCTAAGAGCAGAAGAGCAAGGGCTGTGCAGAGAACAAGAGCTGGGCTTAAGTTCTGACGAAAACATTTCCTAACCACGTGGCCTTATCTTCTGTCTTGGTTCTCAGTTTTCTCCTCTGGACAATGGGATCCTAATGCACACCTCATAAAATAGTATTGATGATCAATGAGATGAAGGATGGAAACACACTTTGCAGGCCACCTGGCAGAGTTAAGCTCTTCAGTAAGAAGAAACCGGAGAGGGGCAAACTGTGTATGGTGGATTGCCACGCACTCTGCCTCAGGTAACTCGTCCTTCCTCCCTTTTGCCTCAGGATATTTCCATTGTGATGCCTGGGACAAACTAGCTTCAGCTCATTTATTCCAGACCTCTCTTGATCACTCCAGTAATTACAGCTTTGGGCCTTGCACACAGTAGAGTGAATGTGGTCAACGATGTTCTATTATCATCCTCAAACTTGCTAATTACTCCCACCATAAAGAAAAAATGATGATTCTGTAACCACCACTTCAATAGCAAGCATATTACAAAGTATAAATGTATCAGATCAAGTTTATGTAATGTTATGTGTCAACTATATTTCAAGAAAGAAGGGGAAGGAAGGAAGAGGAAGAAAGAAAAGGAAAAGAAAAGAAAGTTAGTTAGTTGGTTAGTTATTTAGTTAGTTGTTAATTCGTTCATGGCTCTGGACTTGGCCCACATGGGGCTTCTTCAGAATGGAGAACAGGCTGAGGGACCCGCCCAGCATAGCTCTCCCTGATTCCTCTTGCAGATGTTCAGAAGTTTGACCTTCCAAGTTCATCTGAAGACAGAGACAAAGTGCAAAACAAAACCAAACAAGTAGCTTGCTCGAAGAAGCTTTTCTGTGTGCTTCCAATGGGGCAGAGCTGCCCTGGGGTTAAGTACTAGGCTATCAGGTGATGGAAGGCAGAAGTACACCTTGGAAGAGGAAGGCCAAACCTCCCTTTTTTTCCTGTTCTCTCTCAAACTACCTGCTGGGTGACTGTTTAATTAGTGGGAAAACAGTGATTCCCAGAAATTACGGAGTCTTGCGTGTTTCACAAGGATATAGTTCCTTACGTTTTTTTCCCAGCAGTATATACAACCATTTCCTACTATTAAGTACTGGGCTAATCTGAATATTAACTATCTGCCAATTTCAACACACCTCTCCTATAAACATTTCCTTCCTGGGGAGGGAGGAAGCCCAAACGATGTGGTCCTGTGTAGTTCTTTAACTTTCTTTTTTTTATGATTAGAGCAGAGCTTCTGATTATTTCCAGGTGTTTCAGATTTTCTCATGCTCTCCTTGTTATTTCTCCCCTCTTGGAGCTCTTTTGGCAATGAATGTGACCATGAGGTCTAGAGCTATAAAGGATGTGTTCACCACTTCCCTCTCATGTCTGTCTCTTTATTTAACCACAAGTTCACTGTCTTTATCCATGTTAATTCCCCGAGGAATTCACACAGCATTTGTGTTGACTGCCTTAATTTTGATCTTCTCTAATCATTCCCTGCCAGATGGTAGTTAAAGTTTAATGGTCCCTATAAAAATAGTTCCCTTTCTTCTTTCATCAGTCATGTGTGTTTACTTAGCTAACTGCTGGATGTTCAGAATGAACACAAAGTGACCACCAACAAAATGAATTCAACAAACACATTGGCTTAATACTCTTCGTGGTAGCTAAAGATGTTGCCTGCCATTACCCACTCAGCCATTATCCTTACATTTTATTGTCTTTCCTTTTCTGTTTTTGTTAGTTTTCTTTCCTTTTTATCTCCCTTCTCAGGTTGTTTGATGGAAAGCCACAAGACTGTGAGGCCTGGCAGTCATCAGTAGGCAACAATTAAAGTGTGTGGACATGTCCAGCTCCAATAGCATGTAAGAGCTAGATAAATGACATCTGGCCTATCTGGAGAGCCTCCCTTGCTACACCCATTAAGATGTGAGTGAGCATCATTCTCTATGATTTAGATAAAGAAGCTGACGTAACTCACAGAAGGCCACACAAGAGGCTAGGATAGAACTTTGCCATTCTTTTTTTTTTCTTTTAAGATTTTATTTTTAGGTAATCTCTACACCCAACATGGGGCTCGAACTCACAACCCCCAGACCACACATCACACATTCCTCTGAGCCAGCTGGGTGCCCCGAACTTGGCGTTCTTAAGGAATGAAACAAAAAACCAGCTAAATATAGCAAACTCATCTCTAAATAAATAGTACACCCCTTGTGTTTTTCTTGCCTCCTACTAACATTCCTGAGCTGACCAGTTCAGAAATGAGCGACTAAATAAGGATAGACGATATGCTATTTTTCAGACGTGGTAACTGAAATCAGTCTTATGACATGACCCTTGCCAGGCCACACACACATCTCTAGAAGGGTGCTGTCACTTAGATTTACATTAGATTTGTTAAAATATGTAGGAGCTATTTAAAAAATAAATAAAACTCACCAAACAAAAGGTTAACAGCATTTTCAGAGCAAGTGTTCTGGGTGACTTTATATATTCACTCCACTTAAAGCCTATAAAATTCAGGATTCCAGGGCAGGGGTCTGCAAACTACAGCCTGAAGGCCAAATTCAGCACGCTGCCTGTTTTTGTAAATAATGTTTTATTGGAACATAGTCATGCTCATTCTTTTGCATATTGTTTATGACTGCTTTCACACTACAGTGGCATTGTTGAGTGATTTTAACAGAGACGATATGAACTGCAAAGCCTAAAATATTTACTATGTGGCCTTTACTGAAAAACATGGCCAACGCCTGCACTAGTTCTTTGAATTATGGCAATACATGTTATTTCTACTTAAGTAATTACTTTCTTCTTATGATTCAGAAATACTATTTGGTGTTATTTTTAAATGATGCTGACTTTTGGGGTGCCTGGGTGGCTCAATCCGTTAAGCTTCTGCCTTCGGTTCAGGTCATGATCTCAGGGTCCTGGGATTAAGCCCCGCATCAGGCTCCTTGCTCAGTGGGGAACCTGCTTCTCCCTCTCCCACTCCCCATGCTTGTGTTCCCTCTCTCACTGTCTCTCTCTGACAAATAAATAAAATATTTTTTTAAGAAAATGATGCTCCTCCTCTCTCTCTGCCTGACTCTGCCTACTTGTGATCTCTGTCTGTCAAATAAATAAATTAAATATTTTTTTAAAAAAAGTGGGAGGGCACCTGGGTGGCTCAGTGGGTTAAAGCCTCTGCCTTCGGCTCAGGTCATGGTCTCAGGGTCCTGGGATGGAGCCCCGCATCGGCCTCTCTGCACAGCAGGGAGCCTGCTTTCTCCTCTCTCTGCCTGACTCTGCCTACTTGTGATCTCTGTCTGTCAAATAAATAAATGAAATCTTTTTTTAAAAATGATGCTTTTTTTTTAAGATCTTATTTATTTGAGAGAGAGAGAGAGAGAGAGAGAGAGAGAAAACATGAGTAGGGAGAGGGGGGAGACAGGCTCTCTGCTGAGCAGGAAGCCCAATGCAGGGGGCTCCATCCCAGGACCTTAGGGTCATGGCCTGGGCCAAAGGCAGCTCCTTGACCCATTGAGCCACCCAGGAGCCCCCAAATGATGCTGATTTTAAATAGCATTTCAAATGCAAAAGGATTCTAAAATCATCTACCAAAATGTACATTAATTGACTACCTGGAAAAGTTAAAAAGTGACAAATGTTCAACAACTTCTTGGTGATCTGAGAAGCAGTTAATAACCACTATGCATTCTATAGGTGATGGCAATCTAAAATATGAGCAAAACATATTCCAACTACTAGTCAAGGAAAAAAATAACTGTCAGTATTTTTCCAGTTTTGTAATTTGGAGCAAGGACCATAATCTGTATCTGGGCTTTTGTTTCTTCATCTATGAATCAATGCCATGTATTAAATAATCTCTAACATCTCTGTTAGCACTAATGTTCTATTGCCCGTATTCTACTGAAAAGTGTAATATATTCTACAAAGTGTAAGTGACCCTCTCCTCCCACTCCTTGCCCCCTGCCAAAAGGGGGGAAAAAAGGTATCTAGACTCTCATAGGATTATAGTTAGTCCCAATGTTTGTTTGTTTTTAATTCCAATATAGTTAACATATATTGTTGTGTTAGTTTCAGGTATACAATATAGTGATTCAACAATTCTATACATTACTCAGTACTCATCATGATAAGTGCCCTCCTTAATCCCAATTACTTATTTCACCCATTGCTCCCCACCTCCCCATCTATTATCTATAGTTAAAATAGTCTGTTTTTTGGTTTGTCTCTTTTTTCCTTTGTTCATTTGTTTCTTAAATTCCACATTGAGTAAAATCATGTGGTATTTGTCTTTCTCTGACTTTTTTCATTTAACATTATACTCTCTAGGTCTGTCCATGTTGTTGCAAATGGCAAGACTTCATTCTTTTATATGATTGAGTAATATTTCATTGTATATATGACTATTGTAAATAATGCTGTGAGAAACATAGGAATGCATATATCTTTTTAAATTTGTGCTTCCTTATTCTTTGGATAAATACCCAGTAGTAAAATTACAGGGTCATATGGTGAGTCTAGTCTTAGTTTTGGAGGAAACTTCTTACTGTTTTCCAGAATGGCTGTACCAGTTTGCATTCCCACCAACAGTGCATGAGGGCTCCTTTTTCTCCACATCTTCACCAACACTTGTTTCTTCTGTTTTTGATTTTAGCCATTCTGATAGGTGTGAGATGAAATCTCATTGTGGTTTTGATTTGCATTTCCCTGATGATGAATGATGTTGAATATCTTTTCATATGTCTGTTGGTCATCTATATGTCTTCTTTGGAGAAATGTCTGTCATGTCTTCTGACCATTTTTTAATTGGATTATTTGTTCTTTTGGTTGAGAGCTATATAAGTTCTTTATATATTTTGGATATTAACCCTGTATTGGATGTGTCACTTGCAAATACCTTCTCCCATTCAATATGATTATTTCCTTTGCTGTGCAGAAGATTTTTATTTTAATGTAGTCGCAATAATTTATTTTTGCTTTTGGTTCCCTTGCCTAAGGAGACATATCTAGAAAGATGTTGCTACTACCAATGTCAAAAAAATAAACCGCCTGTGTTCTCTTCTAGGACTTTTACAGTTTCAGGTCTCACATTTAGGTCTTTAATCCATTTTAAGTTTATTTTTGTGTATGGTGTAAGAAAATCATTCAGTTCCATTCCTCTGCAGGTAGCTGTCCAGTTTTCCCAACAGCATTTCTTAAAGAGACTTTTTCATATGTACAGTCTTGTCTTTCTCGAAGAGCAATTGACTACTTAATCTAAGTTTATTTCTGGGCTCTCATCTTTCCATTGATCTATGTGTCTGTTTCTGTTTCTGTGCCAGTACCATATTATTTTGATTAATACAGTTTTGTAATATATCTTGACATGTGGATTATAATACCTCCAGTTTTGTTCTTCAAGATTGCTTTGGCTATTCAGGGTCTTTTGTGGTTCCATACAAATTTTAGGACAATTTGTTCTTGTCTGTGAAAAATGCTGTTGGTATTTTGATAGATTCTGCATTGAATCTATAGATTGCTTAGATAGTATAGACATTTTAACATTATTTGTTCTTCCAATCCATGAGCATGGGATATCTTTCCATTTGTTTGTGTCATCTGCAATTCTTTCATCAGTCTTTCATAGTTTTCAGAGTATAAGTCTTTCATCGCTTTAGTTAAGTTTATTCTTAGGTATTTCATTATTTTGGTCCAATCGTAAATGGGATTCTTTTCTTAATTTTTCTTCCTGCTGATTCATGACTAGTGTTTAGAAATGCAATGGATTTCTGTATATTGATTTTATATACGGCAATCCTACTGAATTCATTCTAGTTGTTTTTTGGTGGAGTCTTTAAGGTTTTCTATATATACAATCATGTCATCTGCAAATAGTGAAAAGTTTACTTCTTCCTTACCAATTCAAATGACTTTCATTCTTTTTTCTTGGTTTGAATATTGTGGCTAGGACTTCCAGTATAATATTGAATAAAAGTGGTGAGAGTAGACATCCCTATCTTGTTCCTGATCTTAGGAGAAAAACTCCGAGTGTTTCATCATAGAGTATGATATTAGCTGAGGGTTTTTCATATACAGCTTTATTAGGTTGAGTTTTTATCATGATTGGATGTTGTACATTGCCAAATGCTTTTTCTGCATCTATTGAAATGATCTTATGGTTTTTTATCCTTTCTCCAATTGATGTGATATATCACACCGATTAATTTACAAATACTGAACCACCCTTGCATCCCTGGGTAAACCTCCCTTGATTGTAATTAATGATTTTTAATGTATTGTTGAATTCAGTTTGCTAATATTTTATTGTGGATTTTTTCATGTATGTTCAGAGAAATTGGCCTGTACTTGTTTTGGGAGTTTTTTGTTTGTTTGTTTTTTACAGTGTCTTTTATCTGGTTTGGGTACCAGGGTAATACTGGCCTCATAGAATGAATCTGGAAGCTTTTCTTCCTCTTCTATTTTTTAGAATAGTTCAAGAAGAATAGGTATTAACTCTACTTTAAATGTTAGAACAATTCATCTGTGAACTCATCTGGTCCTGTACTCTTGTTTCTTGGAGCTTTCAGTTACTGATTCAGTTTATTGTTCATTCTGTTTGTTCAAATTTTCTATTTCTTCCTGACTTAGTTTTAGGAGGTAATATGTTTCTGGGAATTTATCAGTTTCTTCTAGGTTGTCTAATTTATTCATATAGAATTTCTCATAATATTCTCTTACAATCCTTTGTATTTCTGTGGTGTTGGTTATTATTTCTCCTCTTTCATTTTTGATTTTGTTTATTTAGGTCCTCTCTCTCTCTCTTTCTCTCTCTTTTATGATTCTGGGTAAAAGTTTATAAATTTTGTTGATCTTTTCGAAGAACCAGCTTTGGTTCTTTCCAAAGAACCAGCTTTTGGTTTTATCTATTCTTTTTTTTTTTTTTTTTTAGTTTATATTTCACTTATTTCTACTCCTTTTCCTGACTTGGGGTTTTTTTGTTCTTTTTCTGGCTCCTTCGTGCGCAAGGTAGGTTAAGTTATTTATTTGAGATTTTTCTTGCTGCTTGAAGTAGGTCTGTATTGATATAAAGTTCTCTCTTAGAGCAGCTCTTGCTACATCCCAAAGATTTGGGACCATTGTGTTTTCATTTTCATTTGTCTCCGTGTATTTTTTTATTTCCTCTTTGATTTGTTGGTGGAACCATTAGTTGTTTGTAGCATTTTATTTAAATTCCATGTATTTGTGCTCTTTTCAGATTTTTCTTGTGGTTTATTTCTGGTTTCATTACATTGTGGTCAGAAAAGATACATGGTATAACTTTGATCTTTTTTAATTTGCTGAGACTTATTTTGTGGCCTAATATGTGATCTATTCTAGAGTATATTCCATGTTCACTTGAAAAGAATATGTATTCTGCTGTTTTAGGATAGAATGTTCTGAATATATCTGTTAGGTCCATCTGATCCCTTGTGTCATTCAAAGACACTGTTTCCTTATTGGTTTTCTGTTTGGATGATCTGTTCTTTGATATAATTGGGTGTTAAAGTCTACTATTATTGTATTGCTATGGATTCTTTCCTTTATGCTTCTTATTAACTGCTTTATGTATTTAGGTGCTCCCATGTTGGGTGCACAAATATTGGTAATTGTTATATCTTCTTGTTGGATTATCTCCTTTATGATTATATAGTGTCCTCCTTTGTCTCTTTTTGTCTTTGTTATAAAGGCTATTTTGTCCAATATAAGTATTGCTGCTCCAGCTTTCTTTTCACTTTCACATCCATTTGCATGAGAAATGCTTTTCCATCGCTTCGCTTTCAATCTGTATGTGTCTTTTTTTCTTAGATTTTAGTTTATTTATTTGAGAGAGAGTGTGAGAGACAGCATGAGCTGAGTGGGGGAAGGGGCAGAGGAAGAGGGAGAAACAGACTCTTCACTGAGTATGGAGCCTGATGTGGGGCTTGGCCCCAGAACCCTGAGACCATTACCTGAGCCGAAATCAGACACAACTGACTGAACCACCCAGGTGCCCCTCAATCTGCATATGTCTTTAAGACAAAAATGAGTTTCTGTAGGCAACATCTAAATGGGTCTTGCTTTTTCATCTATTCTATGGGTCTTTTGATTGGAGAGTTTAGTCCATTTACATTAAAAGTAATTATTGATAGGTATATATTTATTACCATTTTGTTGCTTGTTTTAAGGTTGTTTTATAGTTTCTGTTCCTTTCTCCTCTTGCTCTCTTCTCTCATAAGGAATTGGCTTTCTTCAGTAATATATTTGGATTCCTTTTTTCTTTATTTTTTGCATATCTATTACTGGTTACTGATTTGTGGTTACCACCTGGTTTGTATATAGCATCTTCTGCAAACGGTGGTCTATGTTAAGTTGCTGGTCACTTAAGTTTGAGCCCATTTTTTGCTCCTCTCCTTCCCACATTTTAGGTATATGGTGTCATACTGTACATCCATTTCTTTTGTGAGTCCCTTGGCTGATTTTTACTTAGTGAAATATTTAAATAGCCCCTGCAGGAAGATTTGAATTCTAGATAATTTTGACCTGAATTTCAAGGGGGGAGAAGGAGAAATGATACTCTGAGATAAAGAATTTCAAGATCTCTTATGCCAAATATTGTAGCTATGACTAGAAAATGGAAGACTTACACATATGTAGACATGAGGAAGTGTATCCAACACAGGTTAAATTAGGTATCAACTTTCCAAAAAGATTTTGAAGGGAAAATTAAGAAATTTAACTGATAACTTAAAAGATTCTTCTTATATTAATACCAATAAAGCCATGTTGTAGAGTTGCATGCAAAAATCAGCATGAATTTTAAAAGTAAAATACAGCCTTCAGAGAAATTTTGTTCTTGAGGAAAGAGCTTTAGATTTCATGCCCAGAAACCTTCTCTCACCTTGTCCCCTCACACAAAGGGCTGCAGACTAATCGTGGTCACTGGGGAAACTTACTGGAAAAGTTGGAGGGATTTTGCCTCTCAGAAAGTGAATTCTCATCTTCCAACATGAAAAATATCACTTTTACCTTTGAGTCAGTGCACCAGAATTTATATTCAAACTTATTACTTGTACCATAACTTTTAAGTAGCTTTGAGAAGTTTATTCCATTGATATGTGTATAAGTGAACATTCAGATTTATAAATACCCAGGAGTGTGTGTATCTTGTCCTGATGTTTCAATAAATTACTATGGGTAGAATTTAAGCATTATACATCAACCAAATTATTTCTATGTTCCATTCCAAGCAAGGGAGGCAGTGGTAGGAGGTGAGAAATGGAGTGGGAAATAAATAAAGAGGTTCTGCCTCTAACTCTCAGGTGACCTAAGTTAAAAACAACATTGGGCCATAGTGTTTTTATTGTAAATGAGAGGTTGGAACTAGAGGCAGGCTCACAATTTCCAAATGTGAAATCCTTAGTTAAGGTATAACTGCTATGAAAATGCCATTTAAACTGTCTTCAACTCACAAACCTATTTCTGGCTATTATAAAAACTTACCATACCTTCTACATCTCCTAAATAGGAGTAAAAATTACTATTATTTTATACTTACTCTAATTCCTTATTTTAGTAAAGAGAACGTTGGCACCATGACCAATGCAGGTATCAGAAAAATAATTTGGAACACAGTAAGTGAAAAAGAGAGAGAGATGATTATATATCTAAAAGAGCTGCCATAATGAAACTCAAAAATAATAAGGCTTGGGGTACCTGGGTGGCTCAGTGGGTTAAAGCCTCTGCCTTCAGCTCAGGTCATGATCTCAAGATCCTGAGATCAAGCTCCGCATTGGGCTTTCTGCTCAGCGGAGAGCCTGCTTCCTCCTCTCTCTCTCTCTGCCTGCCTCTCTGCCTACTTGTGATCTGTTTGTCAAATAAATAAATAAAATCTCTAAAAAATAATAATAATGATAATAATAAGGCTTGAGAAACAAGGCAGTTTAATTCTCTCTCAGGTAACAGTCACAGGTAAGTAGGCAGCCCTGTTCCACATAACCTGACACTCTCCCAGGGGCTTCCAAGATCACTTTGGTTGTTGCCATTCCAGCCACCAGGAGGACAGAGTCCAGAAGTCCAGAGCCAGGAATTTGTGAGAGACAAGTTGCTCACATCGCCTCCATCTACCTTCTGTTGGTATGAATTTCACCACATATCCACACCCAGCTACAAGGCGGGGCTAGGAAATGGGAAAGCTCATGCTAGACTCATCTCCATTATTACAGAAGAGGAGAGTGTATTTGAAAGGATAGATAATCCTTATGACCACTGGAACAAAAGAAGCCTGAAGAGGCAAGTTAGTCTGTAGCTTGATGTATACAAAGTATGTACAGATAGATACATTTTAATATTTAAATATTAAATATTAAAGATATGGAAAATAATCTAATAATAATAAAACAAGATAATGATGCTAATTCCCACATTAGCAAATCTTAAAGTTTATAACTTGAAGAACCTAATTCTCTGCCCTCCCTTACCAGAGGGAACACACTTGTGAATTTAGTGGAAAGACTTCCCTTCTTGTTCTATTTTAATTTTGCTACATTTTAAATCAATAAACAATATAAAGAACAATTTTGTGTTACACTATACTACCATAATATAAATTATGGTCTTTAGGTTTATCCATGTTAGTAATAAAAACTTCCTTTATTTTGACTGCTTTATGGTATTTGCATGTGTGGATATGGCATATTTCTGATTTTTTTATAATTACAAATATTGCTGCAATGAGCTTCTTTGTATATGTGGGCATCTTTTTTTGTTGTTGTTATTCGTTCTCCTTAACTAACCCACTCTTTCTTTTTTTAAAATTTAAATTCAATTAATTAACATATAATGTACTATTTGTTTCAGGGGTACAGGGCTCTTAATTAATAGTAAAGTTGAGAACTAAAAAGAAGATGAAGGAGGAAGAAGATGAGGAGGAAAGGACATATACTCTAGGTAGAGAGTTTGCCTATAGCCCTATCCTTAAATAATTTGTTTCTAATTCACAACCAAGAATCTTATCCAAAGTTTCCTAACCAAAAACACTTGAACCTAAGCAATGATAGACTCCAATTCGCAAGTCACCTGTGGATACCCAGCTTTTTTTGTTTTGTGCTGGGTTGTGGTGTTTTGTTTTGTTTTGTTTTGTTAGAGAGATAGAAAACAAACGGGGGAGTGGCAGGCAGAGGGGAAGGCAGGGCTCCCGCTGAGCGAGGAGCCTGATGTGGGACTCCATCCCAGGACCCTAGAATCATGACTGACTGAGCCATCCAGGCGTCCCAGATGCCCAGGTTTAAGTGGGTCTTCCCAACTCTTATGGAACCTATGATAACACTTGTGTTCAAATGGGGACTATTCCTGTTGGGTATTACAAGATACAAAAAGGTTACACAATTGCATGATTTTGTCTAACTTTATGATGACATTTATGTGATTGCTTCTTGGCAGTGACCAAGGCCAGAGTCCCTCTGATAAATTAATTTCATTTTATACCCCCCCCCTAATCATTCTCTTCAGAGGCTCACGGACTTCAGAATTTACTTGTATTAATTCACCTCAATAAAAAGAATCTTTCTTTTTTCTTTAGCTTCACATTTATTGTGCTTCTTAAAGTTAATTTTATCATAGGAACTTCTGAAGTTACCAAAGTACAAGGATGAATGTCAGCATGTCAGGGGTTTTTTAATGAATTCCGACAAGACAGAAAAGGTCAAAGCAGATTTCTTCAACATGTTCAAATGTGGTCCTGATTATAAAGACTTTTACAAAGAGTACTTAGGTTATTCCTTAAAATGACTGCAGTATTCTGTTATACTTGATGGATTAAATTTTGTCTGGAACACTCTTCCCTCTCGGGCCTCCAAACTTCTGCCTTGCTCACTTGGTTTAGATTCATCATTCACAAGAAGTGTTTCCAGGTCAGGTCCCCAAAGATATAGTCAGTTGCCCTTTTTTCTAACATCCTGTCCATACTCAGTGGTTACCTCCATTATTGCATTTATTACACTGTATTGTACTTGCCTGTTAATTTGTGCATCTCTGTCCCTCTTCCCTAAAAGACCAGCCTCCTAGGAGCAAAGACTGAACCTAAAGTATTCCAGAGACTAGCACAGTGCCTACCAAAAAGTATCTGCTATGCATTTGTTAAATTAAGGGACATTCTTCAAAACAATTGCCCTATATTCCATTAAAAAAATCATGGTCATAAAAGACTGAGACACTGTCCCCAGAGTAGAGGAGATTAAGAAGGCATGACTCTGATTCTATATTGGATCCTAGACCAGAAAAATAACCTTATTGGGACAGATGCCAAAATTTGAGTAAGTTTGTTAGGTTAGGGGCACCTGGGTGGCTCAGTCGGTTAAGTATCCCACTCTTAATTTTGGCTCAGGTCGTGACCTCAGGGTCGTGGGATCGAGCCCCATCTTGAGCTATGTGTCTGACTCCATGTTCAGCAGGGAGTCTGCTTCTCTCCTTCTTCCTCTCCCTCTACCCTTCTGCCCCTGCTCCCATGTGTGCTCTATCTCTTTCTCTAAATTAAAGAAATCTTAAAAAAAAAAAAATTTGGTAGGTTAGTTAATAGTATCATATAAAAATTAATTTCTTGGTTTTGACCACTGTACTTTGGTTTCATAAAATGTTAACGTTTGGGAAGCTGGGTGAAGGGCATGTGAGAATTCTTTGAATTATTTTTGCAATCCTTTTTTGTAAGCTGAAATTATCTCAAAGTGGAAAGTTAAAAAATTTTTAATAGGAAAAACATGAATATGTTGACTCATAAATAAAAAGGGAGGGAGGGACTGGGGAGAGGAGGAGGAAAAAGGGGATGAAAGCTAAAAGGTAGCTGCCTTTTGGAAGTATAAGTAGAGTAATAAATGAATATATTTGAGAGCTTTTATAACCGTAGGTGCATCAAATGCCATTTATTACCACACATGCTTAGCATTCTAATTGGGAGATGTTGCTCATGACCACAACTTATGCAATCCTTTCTTTGCTGTTTATTCCTAAGCTTTGTTCCATATGCTTTCAATTGGATTCAGTTGGATATAGCAAGCCCTGAGGGTATGCTATGTGCCAGGCACAGTGATAAGCACTGCGGATAGAGACATTGTGATAAGATGCCCATGTTTCTCATCCTCAGAGAGAAACACAATCTACAGGGGAAATAGAAGCAAAAAGAAAACCGAGGGGCAATACAGTGAGAAATGTACAACTATTCTCACGAGGACCAACAAGAGGCAACACCATGAGGGCATTATGCTAAGCGATATAAGTCAGGTTACTTCTGTATGATCTCCTTACATGTGGAATCTAAAACGAACAAATGCATACATACAGAGAACAGACTGGTGCTTGCCAGATGCAGCGAGTAGGGAGGTGGGCAAAATGGGTGAAGGTAGTCATTAGGTACAAACCTCCAGTTATAAAATAAATAACTCCTGGGGGTGCTCTAGTTAATAATACTGTATTGCATATTTGAAAGTTCCTAAGAGGGGAGCCTGGGTGGCTCAGTCGGTTGAACTGTCTCACTCTTGATTTTGGCTCAGGCCATGATCTCAGGGTCATGGAATTGAGCCCCAAGTTGAGCCTCGGGTCTGACTCCTTTCTCAGCAGGGAGTCTGCTTGAGATTCTCTCTCTCCCTCTGCCCCTCCTCCTACTCCTGCATGTATACATGCACTCTCTCTCCCTGTCTAAAATAAATAAATCTTTTTTAAATAATTACTAAGAGAGTAAATGTTTTTTATTCTTTAAGTTTTTACATAAATTCCAATTAGTTAATATACAGTGTATATTCGTTACAGTGTACAATAAAGTAATTCATCACTTCCATACAATACCTGGTGATCATCACAAGGCCCCTCCTTAAACCCCATCACCTATTTCACCCATTCCCCCTCCTCCCCTCTGGGAACCATCAGTTTGTTCTCTATACTTAAGAGTCTGTTTCTTGGATTGCCTCTCTCTCTCTCTCTCTCTTCCCCTTTGCTTATTTGTTGCATTTCTTAAATTCCACATATGAGTGAAATCACATGGTATTTGTCTTTTTCTAACTGACTTATTTCACTTCACAGATAAGAAGAGTAGATCTTAAAACTCATCATGAGAAAAAAAAAATATGTAACCATAGGTGATAATGGATGTTAACTAGACTTTGTGGTGATCATTTTGCTACATATACAAATACTGAATCATTATGTTGTACCCTTGAAGCTAATATAATGTTAAATGTCAATCATATATCAATTAAAAACAGGAAAAGGCCATACAAAGAGGTGCTTACTTTCCTGGGAGGACAGATGCTACACAGAAGAGGTGATGCACAAGCTGGGTTTTGAAAAATAAATAGGGATGTGCCAGTAGATAAAATTGGAAAGAACATTCCAGGCATAGCATGCCTGAGATCTCAGACTCAGAAAAGTGAGTTCAGCACAGCTAAAATGAAAAGCACCCATAGAACAGATTCTTTTTTAATAGCTTTATTAGGGTATAATTCACATATCATAAAATTCCCCCATTTAAAGGGTACACTTGAGTGGGTTTTAGTACAGTCACAAAGTTGTACAACCATCATCACTATCTAATTTTAGAACATTTCATCACCCTCCAATGAAACACCATACCCCATAGCAGTCACTCCCCATTCCCCACACCCAGCCCTAAGCAGCCATTAGTCTACTTTCTGTCTTCACAGATTTGCTTATTCTGGACATTTCATATTAAAGGAATCATAAGGTCTATGGTCTTTTGTGATTCTTTCATTTGGCCTAAAATTTTCAGGGTTCACCCATTTTGTAGCATGGCTCAGTACTTCATTCCTTTTCATTGCAAAATAACATTCCAGTACATGGATACATTGCATTTTGTTAATCTAATCAACCGTTGATGTACATTTGGATTATTCCCACTTTGTGGCTATTATTAAGGATGCTCCTATAAACATTCACATCCAAGTGTTTATGTGGACATAGGTTTTCATTTCTCTTGGATACATACTTAGAAGTGGAATCACTGGGTTAAACAGTAACTCTACATGGTTACTTTTTGAAGAACCATAAACTGTCTTCTACAGTGTTGCTCCATTTTACATAGCCACTAGCAATATATGAGGGTTCCAGTTTCTTCCCAACTCCACAATACTTATATTGTCTATTTTTTTTATTGTAGCCATCCTAGTGGGAATAAAGGAGTATATTAGCTTTCTAGGGCTGCTGCAACAAATGACCATAAACTGAGTGATCTAAAATAACATATATTTATTTTTTTCCAGTTTGGGGGGCTGAAAGTTTGAAATCAAAATGTCAGCAAGGCCATGCTTTCTCTAAAAGCTTTAAGGGAAAGCTATTCCATGCCTTCTCTTGGTTTCTTGTGTTGCCAGCCACCCTTAGCATTACTTGACTTAATATATGCATCACTTCAATCTCTGACTCTGTCATCACGTGAAATTCTCCACTATATCTCTATGTCTCTTGTCCAGTCTTATAGGAACCTACCCTAATCCAGTGTGACCTCATTCTGACTTGACTACATTTCAAAGACTCTATTTCCAAATAAAGTCATATTCCTAGATGTCAGAGTTAGGACTTCAGCACATCTTTTGCGGGGACACAATTCAACCCATAACAAGTGGTTATCTCACCGTGGTTTGGATTCATATTGCCCTAATGGCTAAGGATGTTTTGCATCTTTTCATGTGCTTATTAGTCATTTGCATATCTTCTTTGGAGAAATGTCTATTCAGATCCTTTGCCAATTCTTAATTGAACGATTTGTCTTTTTATTCTTGAGTTGTAAAAGTTCTTTATATATATTCTGGACCCTTATCAGATAGATAATTTGCAAATATGTTCTTCCATTCTGTGGGCTATCTTTTCACTTTTTGATAGTGCCCTTCAAAATACAAAAATTTTTAACTTTGATAAAGTCCAATTTATCTATTTTTTTCTTCGGTTCCTTGGGCCAGTGTAATAGTTAAGAAACTGTTGAGTAATTAAAAGTCATGAAGATCTATGACTATGTTTTCTTTTAAGAGTTCTATAATTTTATTGCTTACATTTAGTTTTATCTAATTTGAGTAAAATTGTGTGCATGGCACAAGATATGCATCCAAATTCATTCTTTTGCCTGTGAATATCCAGTTGTCCCAGCACCATTTGTTGAAAATAATATTCTTCCCCACTGAATTGTCTGGGCACCCTTGCCAAAACATGAAATGACAATAAACATGCAAATTTGCTTCTGGATCTTCAATTCTATTCTATTGATCTATAATCTATCCTTCTGTTAGCAATACACTGGCTTGATTGTTGTAGCTTTGAAATCAGGAAGTGTGAATTGTCCAACCTTATTCCTATTTTTAAAAATTACTTTGGTTATTCTGAGTCTCTTTCATTTTCATATATATCTTGGGATCAGATTATCAGTTACTGCAAAAAGTTGGCTGGAATTTTTATAGGGATTGTATTGAATCTGGAGATTAATTTGGGGGGTATTGTCATCTTAACAATACTAAGTCTTTCAATTCATGTGTATGGGTGTCTTCCTATCTATTGCAATATTGTTTCATTTCTTTCTACAACAACAACAATATTTTGTTGTTTTCAATGTGCAAATTTAACATTTATTTTGTTAAACTTATTTTAGGTATTTTAATTTTTGATGCCATTAAAAATGAGAATGTTGGGCACCTGGGTGGCTTAGTTAAGCATCTGTCTTTGGCTCAGGCTATGATCTCAGGGTCCTGGGATGGACCCCTGCATGGTATTGGGCTCCCTGCTCAGTGGGGAGTCTGCTTCTCCAGATGCCTCTACTTCTGCCCCTTCTCCTGCTCTCACTTGCTCACTCTCTCTCTCTCTCTCAAATAAATATGATTAAAAAAACATGGGGTGCCTGGGTGGCTCAGTGGATTAAGCCTCTGCCTTCAGCTCAGGTCATGGTCTCAGGGTCCTGGGATCCAGACCCGCATTGGGCTCTCTGCTCAGCGGAGAGCCTTCTTCCCCTTCTCTGCCTAATTGTGATCTCTCTCTCTGTCAAATAAATAAAATCTTTTAAAAAAAATAAAATGAAAAAGTTTTCTTAATTTTGTTTTCAGATTGTTCATTGCTAGTATATGAAATTAAATTAACTTGTATATGAATTTCGTGTCTTGCAACTTGCTGAATTCATTTGTTAGTTCTATTACCCTTTTAGTGAATCCCATAGCATTTTCTATATACAAGTTCATACCACCTGCAAATTAAGATATTTTTTGCCTTTTCCTTTCCAGACTGGATGTCTTTTATATCTTAGTCTTGCCTAATTCCCTTATGTAGAGCTTCTAGTACAATGTTAAGTAGAAGTAGAAAGAGTAGACATCTTTGTCTTGTTTCTGCTCATAGGAGATAACATTCAGTCTTTCACCAAGTGTGACATAATTGTGGATTTTTCATGGATTCCCTTTAACAGATTGAGGAAGTTTTCTTCTATTCTTAATTTATTGAGTATTTTTATCATGAAAGATTGTCAAATTTTGTCAAATGCTTTTTTATGACCATTGAGGTAGTCTTGTGGGTTTTGTCCTTTATTCTATTAATATAGTACATTATATTCATTGATTTTTCTATGTTAAGCCAACCTTGCATCCCTGGGGTGAAACCATCAAACAAGGTGACCCCACCCTCATCTACCAATGAGATCAAGAGGAGGAGGAATCAGATCCAGACTGGGCCAATCAAGGTCCTGCCTCCTGGAATTTGAACCTTAAGCCATGAAATTCAAATCAGTGAGGACTGACCTGCACTTATGCCATGTCCCCAAGAAACTATCCTCCTGCCTAAAACCCAGACCTGTCCCAGTTTTTATCCAAACAGAGCCACACTGGGCCTAGAGTAAAATAAGTGAGGCACTCACCTGGAGTACAAAATTTAAGAGCACTCTAAAAGACTCAGTGATCTATTTTTAACTTTCTGCGGAGGGTCTGTACTGTTTTCCAGAGTGGCTGCACCAGTTTGCATTCTCACCAACAATGCATGAGTGTTCCTTTTTCTCCACATCCTCACCAATACCTGCTAATTCTTCTGTTGTTGATTTTAGACATTCTGACAGGTGTGAGATGATATCTCATTGTGGTTTTGATTGGCATTTCCCTGATGATGAGTGATGCTGAGCATCTTTTCATGTGTCTGTTGGCTCTCTGTATGTCTTCTTTGGAAAAATGTCTCTTCATGTCTTCTGACCATTTTTTAATTGGATTGTTTGTTTCTTAGGTGTCGAGTTGTATAAGTTCTTTATATATTTTGGATACTAATCCTTTATCAGGTATGTCATTTGCAAACATCTTCTCCCATTCAGTAAGTTGCCTTTTGGTTTTGTTGATTATTTCCTTCACTGTGCAGATTTTATTTTGATGAAATCCCAATAGTTCATTTTTGCTTTTGTTTCCCTTGCCTTAGGAGACATATCTAGAAAGATGCTACTGCTGATGCCAAAGAAATTACTGCCTGTTTTCTCCTCTAGGATTTCTATAGTTTCCTTTCTCACATTTAGGTCTTTAATCCATTTTTAGTTTACTTTTGTGTGTGGTGTAAGAAAGTGATCCAGTTTCATTCTTTTGCATGTGTCTTTCCAGTTTTCCCAGCACCATTTGTTGAACAGACTGTCTTTTTCCTACCGGATACTTTTTCCTGCGTTGTCAGAGATTGATTGACCATATAGTCGTGAGTCCATTTCTGGGGCTTCTATTATGTTCTACTGATCTATAGTGTTTAGTTTTGTACCAGTACCATACTGTTTTGATCACTATAGCTTTGTAATACAACATAAAGTCTCAAATTTTGATGCCTCCAGCTTTGCTTTTCTTTTTCAAGATTGCTTTGGCTATTTGGGGTCTTTTGTGGTTCCATACAAATTTTAGGATTTTTTTTTCTAGCTGTGTGAAAAATGCTGTTCGCATTTTTATAGGGATTGCATTAAATGTGTAGATTGCTTTGCGCAGTATGGACATTTTAACCATACCTCTTCTTCCAATCCATGAGCCTGGAATGTCTTTCCATTTCTTGGCATCATCTTCAATTTCTTTCATCAGTGTTTTGTTGTTGTTGTTGTTTATTTTTTAAGTAGGTTCCATGTCCAGCATTGAGCCCAAGGTGGTGTATGAACTCATAACTCTGAGATCAAGATCTGAACTGAAATCAAGAGTTGGACTCTTAACCAATTGAGCCATCCAGGTGCTCTTCATCATTGTTTTACAGTTTTCAGAGTACAGGTTTTTCACCCCTGTAGTTAGTATTATTCTTGGGTATCTTATTGGTTTGGGTGCAATTATAAATGGGATTGATTCCTTAATTTTTCCTTCTGTTACTTCATTATTAGTGTATAGTAATGCAACAGATTTCTGTACATTGATTTTGTATCAGGAGACTTCACTGAATTCATTTATCAGTTATAGCAGTTTTTTGATGGAGTTTTTTGGGTTTTCTGTATAGAGTATCATGTGGTATTTACATACAATAGAGTAGTATTCAGCCATTAAAAAAAAAGAATGAAATCTTGCCATTTACGATGACATGGTTGGAGCTAGAGCATGTCATGCTATGTAAAATAACTCAGAGAAAGACATATAGAAAACCATAAATCATACCACATGATTTCACTCATTTGTGGAATTTAAGAAACAGAGCAAATGAGCAAAGGGAAAAAAGAGAAAGAGGCCATCCAAGAAACAGACTCTTACCTATGGACTTTCTGTATACAAGATGGATTTATTCAGATAATTAGAAATTGTTCCAAGAGAATGTTTCTTTAAGGTTGTCATGGAATAGTAATTTAGTCTATGAACTGCATTCTATCTTAACTGAGAAGTGTATGAAAAATATACCTAGCATGCTGATTTCCTACTCATAAAACTCATGTGCAGATGATTCACAAGTTCTTTGTCCATTTCTGAGTTGTGTGCTGGACTCGGGTCATCATTTCTCAAAGGAATGATGTTATGCATGCTAGATGAGTCCAAAGGCTCATTTCCCAAATCCTATTTGAAAATGGCCACAAATCCAACCTTGAAGATATAAAGAAATAAAAAATTTTTTCTTGAAAAATAATTTTTACTAATAAAGTAAATAACAATTATAAAAAGTTTTTTCTTTTTCTTTTTTTAAAGATTTTTATTTATTTATTTAACAGAGAGAGAGACACAGCAAGAGATGGAACACAAGCAGGGAGAGTGGGAGAGGGAGAAGCAGACTTCCCGCCGAGCAGGGAGCCCCACGCGGTACTCGATCCCAGGACCCCAGGACCACGACCTGAGCCGAAGCCAGACACCCAATGACTGAGCCACCCAGGCACCTTTAATTTAATTACAAAACTTGCTTCGAGAGAAAGTATTTATATACAGAAGCTGGGGAAATGCTTAATGTGGAATTCCTTTGGAAATTGTGAAGGATACTTCTAGACACTTTCAAGAGCTTTAGAGGCTATTGAGGCATTAAGCTGATTCTCTCATTTCTGAATTCACTTTTACCTGTGACTTTCTTCATCCAACCAAGTGGAGATAACTGATAAAAATGGTTTTCCATCATCACAATTCATTTTTTAGCTTTTCTTTAGCTCTTACAGCTACAGCTTCTTTTACCTGGAATTTGGGGTACATAATGCTTCAGACCTCTGACTTTCCTTTTAAGCCCACTTAACACAGTATAAAATCCAACCATAGTAAAGAGAGAAGGCTGTCTCTTCTCCTTTTTTGTTGCCTTTTCATTCTCTCAGCCATAGGTTCCCATGTCCAATCCCAGCATAATCAGTATGCTTTCTTAAAAGAAAATAATATTTTTGCAGTTCTTATAAATCAATTAGTTTCTTTCTCATGAGTCAATGGATTTCCTTCTTAGTGTTTTATTTTTTATTTTTGTTTTAAAAAGCACAAACAAAGGTTTGTTCAGTCGGGTAGCATCTGCCTTCGGCTCAGGTCATGATCCCAGAATCTGGAGTCCAGAGTCCCGGAGTCCCAGGATTGAACCCCACATCAATCTCCCTGCTGAGCAGAGTCTGCTCCTTTTCCCTCTGCCCCTCACTCCACTCATGCTTTCTCTCTCTCTCTCTCTTTCTCACACACACAAATAAGTAAATAAAATCTTTTTTTAAAAAAGCTCAATTTTTGGGACGCCTGGGTGGCTCAGTTGGTTGAGCAGCTGCCTTCGGCTCAGGTCATGATCCCGGCGTCCTAGGATCGAGTCCCACATCGGGCTCCTTGCTCAGCGGGGAGTCTGCTTCTCCCTCTGCCTCTGCCTGCTACTCTGTCTGCCTGCGCTCTCTCTGACAAATAAATAAAATCTTTTAAAAAAAAAAAAAAGCTCAATTTTTAACCTAAAACCAATGTTTTCATCTAAAAGCACTCAAAGATCTCATAGCCCAGGCTTGATGATGGGACAAATAAAATAATATATACACTTAGATTTAGAATCGCTGAAATTGATTTACAATGTAACTAGAATTCTATAGCAGCAACTTCCCCAGTACCAACCTAACTTTATGAGGACTCTTCTATATTTCAAAAATCAAATCAGATTCCTCAGAAAACTGATGATTAAAGGGGAAGGGAAGGAGGAACCGAGCTCAGAAATAGTGAAAACTTAAAGAAAAATAAAGGGGGAAAAAACCTAAAAAGAAATAACTTTAAACATTTAAATAAATTAATGTAAAGACCACAAAAAAGGATCATGACATCTACAAACAAAGGCAGCTGATCCACACTTTCCGGTTGTAAAGCCCTGCATACTTAGAGTCCTTAGGAAAGGCTTCCAGCTCACCAAAGAGAGAGTGCCTGACTACGTGCCAGAGTACAAGGCTAAGGCAGATTGAGGGAGAAACATAAGCAACCATTTGTTGATTATTTATTTTTTAATCCTGCCCTCAAGCATCTACAGATGTAAGGAAGCATGTGGCCTCAGGCTGGAGCTGTTTGCAAACAGCAGGATTGCCTGGCCCAAGAAATGGCACTTGCTGTGGGGTAAAAGCTGCCCCCTACAACCGTATTTGGTTCACACCTATGCCCTGCTGAAGTTGGCATAGCACATTCTTCATGGGCATGCTGCCAGCCTAACAGATGGGCACGAATGTAACCCTGCCAAAAAACCAGTGTGTGCAGTGAGCTCACAACTGTGGTTAGATTCCTTTCCAAGGATGTTGCATCTATTTAAGCTGCCCAGCAAAAAAATTTATGACTTACAGGTCTTCCGATGGCGTTAATGAATATGTAAATTAATTTTCCAAATTAGTAGCTCTCCAAGTGTGGTTCCCTGGACCAGCAGCGTTGGCACCATTTGGCTGACTCCTGGAAATTCAAGTTCTCAGGCTCTACCCCAGACTTGTTGAATCAGAAACTCTGGGGGTGGAACCCAGCTATCTGGGATTTAACAAGCCCCCCAGGGGATTCTAACGCACAACTCAAGTTTGAGAACTGCTGCTCTAAACCGTGTTCTCAAGTGTTTGAATTACTTGAGGTTTTTTTTTTAAATACCAATGCCTATGTCTTAGGCCCTGATTTAATTGGGATGGGGTGCAGCCTGGGCCTCGAGAGTTTTTAAATCTCCCCCAGGTGATTCTAATGCGCAGCGAGGTTTAAGAAGGTTCTAACCACTCAGAATACCTCACACAAGCTTTGAGGAGAAGTACTTCAGACCTTCGCAAACAGAGGTAAGTCTTTATCAAAAGAATGTCCTATTTATCTCTGCTTAAATAATTATTTGATTGGTCCCTCACTTTATTTTAAGCCCCTAGGTAAGATAAAGTTTATATAATCTCTGGTTTAGGTAAAGCCCTATCTGCTTTGTGAGTCACTTTTGAGACAGCCCTCCCTCACAGCGCCATATTTTAGTTTGCTCTGGATTTCAGATTTCAGGGTGCTCTTTCAATCTCATTGACCTTGACATCTTCTAATGGGTTGTCTCAAATTTCTCATCTACTGGTACCTCACGCCTCTGTCTCTCTCATATATGGAAACCTCTCCTTCTTCCCAAAGGGGAGGAGATCTGATATCCAAAAATGTAAGCTTCAGTCTAAATTGAGATTTAAAAAAAAAAAAAAAAAAAAGCCCCTTTAAGCTTCAAACTGACCCAGCATAACTGTAATACTGTAAGTATTTGAGTAAGAAGGGAAGAGTAGAAAAACTTGAAATATCTACCAATCGTCTATACGTTCACTCCCTGTTTCACACGAAGGTGCACACGGACACAATCATATTTGCACATCCTGGCAGGGTGAATGGGAGAGGCTGCTGACTACCTGGCCACTCTGAGGGCGAGGGATCAGGATCTCACACACACCAGATTCACTGTTGGGAAGCTCTGAACTGATGACAATTTGGTGTCATTGATGAAATCTTAATATACTGTGCGGAAAATGAGACAAGCATTTGGTCTCCCTTCAATTTTTTAGCCATTAGTCTATTGTAAGATGACGATGATGGCCCTTTACACTACTCCTGACTTTGTTGAGGTGCAACTTAACAGTGAAAAGAAACAAAGGGAGGTGATAGGTTGAGGACACTCAGCTTCCTGGGCCGGCATCTCAGTTCTGCCCCCTATCAGCTGCAGGACCTGGGCCAGTAACTCCATTATGTTGTACTTCAGTTTCCCTCCCCATCAAATGGAGAAATGATAGTTCCTAACTCATGGGGTGGTTATGAAAATTAAATGGGCTAATGTATGAAAGCCCAGGGTAAGCTGTCATTAAGTGGTCACTATTCGTATTAAGAGTGGTTACATGTATTACAGTAATGTTGTATGGACTTATCACTAGCCTTCAGCCTCATCTTCCTTGCCTCGGTCTCACCTGGCTCCAACAGATGGACCTGGTGAAGCACTGGCCATTCAACCATTATAGCAGAGGAGCACACAGGGCATGCCAAGTCCAGGGACATGGTGAGGTATGCTTTGCCCTCAGAGAACAAGGTTCCAGGCTGGATTCAGCACAAAGCCCCTGTGCCGTGGGTGGTTTTCTGACTTGGTGGTTCTTAATTCAGGTGTCTCAAAAGGTGTTTGGAAATATTTGGAAACATTTCTGGCTGTACATAGCTCAAGAATGCTACTAGCATTGGGACATCTGGGGGCTCAGTGGGTTAAGCCACTGCCTTCGGCTCAGGTCATGATCTCAGGGTCCTGGGATCGAGCCCTGCATCGGGCTCTCTGCTCAGCAGGGAGCCTGCTTCCCCCTCTCTCTCTGCCTGTCTCTCTGCCTACTTGTGATCTCTCTCTCAGTCAAATAAATAAATAAAATATTTAAAAGAAAAAAAAAAAGGATGCTACTAGCATTTAGCCAGTGTTGCTACATTTCCTCAAATGAATGCAAATCAAAAAGGCAGAAGCACCCACATTGAGAAGACAGTTAGAACAGGACCAGTTAGGCCCCAGCGTGATGACTGGGGCATAAGTCAGGTCACCAGGAGACATAAGAACAAGAACTAAGAATGAGCAGGCCCATGGCAAGGTTGTTTATAAAGGAATACCCTTCAGATGAATATCTGTGGATGCCTTTACCCTCATGACCTAGTCACCTCCTGAATACCCCCTACAGACACCATCATCTTTGGGGGTTAGGATTTCAACATATGAATTTGGGGGAGACACAAACATTCAGTCCACTGGAGATAGAAGCAAAATTAGGCAGGAATCAAGCTGCCTCAGCTGACTCCGTGGAAGCGTCGGAGCTAGAACAGTCCTTCAAAGTTGTCTCAAGTTGAGCTGAGTGTCAGTGTCTTTATATTCCTCACTAATCAACCACTGGACATGGGCTGCCCTGGAAAGGGTATAACCTTGGGCAAGGCAATTGTCCTTGTAAGGTTATTGCTGAAGGGGATGACAACTGAAGGCTGTCTGCTGAGAACACTCCTAAGAGCTGGGCTAATAAGTTCCATTAAAAGAGGATCTGAATGGCATGTAACAAGGATACTCAAAGTATGTAGAGTAACACGGAACCCAGCATAAGTGCCGCAATGCTCTCTTGCAGGTCAGTTTCAGCGTGAGTTCCCTGATACATACATACATACATACATACAAACATAGTGCCACGTTAAGTCTCTGAAACAGAGGAGTTGCATTTTCTCAGAATAATGCCCACTTAGCCTTACTTGGAATGGTCTGAAAGAGGGGATTGGACAAAAAGCCATGGAACTTTTCCAGACTCTCCAGCAAAACACTGGTTATGACATTCCCTGTTCTTGCATGCTCAAGCCCAGAGTTGGGAAGTTAGGATGTTCAAATTTCTGGCTTAGTTCCATCCCATTGGAATGCTAAAGAGAACCTAACATGGCTATGTTTAGGTCCTGCCTCTCTTTCCTCTCATCAGTCTTGCCTAAAAGGGACGAACCACAGCCTCCACGTAAATCCCTGTCATAGAAATTCAGTTGGTAGTAATGGGCTTTGGACACCAGTTCTGGTTTATTCAGTGGTCCAGACCTCCCTTGAATGATTTGTTTGGCCTGGACTCTATGAATCCACCCAGTCTTGGTCAATCTATTTTTTGCAGGGTCTGGACCATGTCCCTGATCCCCACATGCTCTCTGGGATCCTGTTTTCACCTGAACCAAAATTGTTTCACCCATTGAGTTTCACCAGTATAGCTACTGCTCAGAGACTCTTACTGTAGGATCCTGGCTCACCTTATCTAATGCCTTAACTTGGGTTTTGTGATTTGGACTTCCAGGCCAGCTTCCTTGGAAACTGGTCAGGCCAGTCCCCCAAACCCTTAAAAGCTTAAGCTTACTCTCATCTCCTCTTAGACCCATTGTTAAGGGTCCAGGATGAATGACCACTGGCAAGTTATATATTCTACGATGCTTTGAAGCCTCTTAGAAGGATGTTTCCAAAGTATTAAGTTTCAGGGGTCATAGTGCTACAATAATTCTATTTTAGCCGTATACACATGACAGAACCGAACGGACAATTTCCTTGGCTTCCTTTCTTTCCAGATCTTCGTCATTCCCCCCACAGACAGGGTCATTTTCCTTCATACATGAAGGAAGTATTACTCTAAACATAGCAACCCCTTTGCTAGAATATGGCAAAAGACCACAGCTCAACATCTCAGACCCCCTTGGGAACTTCTCACTCGAGTTTGGCTTCCCATCTGGTTTGTGTTCCTCAGGCTGTTGACTGACTACACACTATAAATAGTTTACACTTTCCAGGCTCTTTGGGGTACCTCTAGCTCTCCCAAAACTCTGGACAGTCATTTTGTCACTTACAGGTTTGCTATATAAATAATATTCTAATCATTTAATACTAATACTATTCATTAAAAAAAAAAAGAACTCGCACACATTCATACAGACAGAAGGAAGAATAGTGGCCACCAAGGGCTGCAAAGAGGGGATGGTGGGCAGTTACTTTTTTAATGGATACTGGGGTACCTGGCTAGTTCAGTCGATAGAATATGGGACTCTTGATCTTAGGGTTGTGAGCTCAAGCCCCACATTGGCCATAGAGCTTAGTTTAAAAAAAACAAAATGGCGGGACACCTGGGTGGCTCAGTTGGTTAAGCTCAGGTCATGATCCCAGCGTCCTGAGATGCGTCCTGGGATCGAGTCCCACACTGGGCTCCTTGCTTGGCGGGGAGCCTGCTTCTCCCTCTGCCTCTGCCTGCTACTCTGTCTGCCTGTGCTCGCTCTCTCTCTCTCCCTCTCTCTCTGACAAATAAATAAATTATTTTCAAAAAAATTTTTTTTAAAAAAACAAAAAACGGGTATAGAATTTAGGAAGATGATAAAGTTCTAGAGATGGATAGTGGTGATAGTTGCACAACAATGCAAATGGTCTTAATTCTCCTTACTCTACACTCAAAAATGGTTAAAGCAGTACATCTTATGCATATTTTACCACAATTTTTTAAGACTAAAAGCAGCACTATTATTCTCATATTATTCCTATTCTATTTAGTTTGGTTGCAGGGAGACAAATATTCCCTCAAGTTTCTGTAAGTAATGGCTGTTTATCATAAGAGTCAGAATGGGTTCAAGATCACAGAGTAATCAATGAACAGGGACCCGACTGGAACAGAAACCCAAGGGCCCTCAGGGGCAAGAGCTAGGACTCTTCTCTCAAGTGCTCCATCACAAACATGCCTCAGCCTCCCCGTCCCCTGCTTCCCCTCACATGTCTTGCTACTCCTTGCACTAAAAACTGGATCCTTCTTCTCTGTCTTTTCTCCTTCTCAAGGCTGCTCCTTAATTATTGCCTCACTTTCTTCACAGTGCGCCTTCCTTTTACCCAGATTTGGCCTCTATTCTACATTATACCCCATAACCCTTTCTTATCAGTTCCTTTTGATACCCACCTCACATTTGGTTCCCAGGTGAGGTTCCCATGAGTAAGCCTGTGATTAGTCTGGTTGTCCTTCATCGAAGAGAGATTTTTGAGCCAGGCCACCCCACAAGCTGTTCTCAGTTTATACTGTGGCTCTTCCCTAATACATATGGGAAACAGACTTATCTGGGACAGAACACGGCCACCTTCAACTCCCTCTTTGGCAGAGGTGATAGGCATAAAAGACGCTGTGACAGCCACATGTCCAGTACAACCTCATTTTCTATACTTTCTTTCCTTATGCTCTAGAATAATAACCACTTCCAGGCTGAATCACAGCAACTGCATCTGTGACATTTCTGTCATCTGAGGTCAGATGACATCTCTGGTGTCTATTTCAGGGACATCTCTACTACGTGATGTAGCTACAGACCACATGACTGACCTAGAGATTACATCAGCAACAATGCTGGCAGAGGCCTCCCTTGCTCTAGAGATCACCAGTCATACCCATATCAGAGAGCCCACCCTAGGTGAGTACACATGCAAGATCAAGTTAAAATACTTAGTTTGATTTTTGTGGCACATTTTTTACCCCTGCTCGTTAATTATTATGTTCCTAATTTTGGCATAGCAATAATCCATAAACTTTTTTAGACAAATATTTTTTTTTAATTATAAAAACAAATAAGTTTTTTAAAAACTTTTTTAGACAAAAATTTTTTTAAATATTTTATTTATTTGACAGACAGAGATCACAAGTAGCCAGAGAGGCTGACTGAGGGGGGCGGGGCAGGCTGGGGTGGGGGGGGGGCGGTGCGGGGAGCAGGCTCCCTGCCGAGCAGAGAGCCCAATGCAGGGCTCAATTCCAGGACCCTGAGATCATGACCTGAGCCCAAGACCGAGGCTTAACCCGCTGAGCCACCCAGGTGCCCCAAATATATCATTTTTAATCAGCAAATTATTTTTAGTTCTTGGTTATTAAATCTTATTAACCTATCTGGCACATTTGGCCTATAGCAAGTACCCTAATTATTAATGTTTTCAATAGCACATAATCGTTTATTGTGCAGGCAACATGGTAAGTAAGATATCTCCAAACTTGGAGATAAAAGAAGGCTATTTCTTGAGACATCAGATCTGGCTGGCTGAGTCCTGGAGAGCAGACGAAATTCATCAGCTGGCTCAACTCCAAGCTCTGCAGGGCTTGAAGCTTCTGGGCAGGAAAACAGGCAGAAACGCTGCATTGTGGGTGCCCCCAAGTGGGTACACTTTGATGTGCACGCTGAGGATTTTCTGGTCAGCTCCTTCCGAATTAGGTTGTGACTGTGAAATATTTTTAAAGGTGAAGAAAGCTACTATAGTGGGTATGTTTTTCAGCATCCATCTCTTATTACATATTTCAACTGAAGCAATACTTAATGATTCAGATTATCACAAAGCATTTATTTTTGAGCAAATATAGAAAAGTTTTCAAGTTATGCTGCCATTTAAAAGTGTGGAACAGAAAAAGGGTGGACTTTAGTGTCAGATAAAACTTCGCTGTGAACTCTTAGCCCCTAATGAATTGTGTATCA